>QBTX01002080.1:12293-25851 GCA_003063285.2 Arachis monticola
GAATTTTCTGGAAGATTTCGTGGAGTGCGCATAGTCTAATGCATATTGGTCAAGTCCTATGGTGAAGACAATGAATTAAGTTGGATTTTTTAATTGAATTTGAAAAACAAAAATTTCACCGAAATTTAACTATGGTAGTTGATGCGTGAGAATTTTAACCCTCAAAGTTTGATGCTGAGGCATTTGGTGTAAGGCTCCTTGTTGTAAATTTGCAATTCTGAGATTTAACGTTATGCTATGCCAGCATCAAAAGGGGAATGCTCAGCTCACAAGTTGAGCTGAGCATTGGTGCTTGGTGCCACTTTTGTTGCGCGCCTTGTGCTGCTGCCCGGTGTCTTGGTGGCGTGCTCATTCTTAGTGCGGGTAGGTTTTGTCCCTTGGGAAGAGATGTGCCTCCATCGCGTACACGAAGGCAGCAATTCCGGCTCATAGAAATAAGGGCGGCAGCTCTCGTGTCCCTACTAAGCCATGAGGCGAAAAATACTCTGTAAGAGCAGCTTCCCATGAACAACCCTAGCCCTGACGTAGCCTGCGACTCATTCTCTACACAGGGGAGTAGTTTTCCTTTGGGTTCGCCATATATCCACAATTTGCGGAAAATGACCATCGCCCGCTTCCGTCACCCTCGTCACCCATTCTTTTGAACTTGCTTCGTTGCTTCTTGCTTTCTCAAGGTGTGGGGTTCGAACCTTGGGGGATGCTTTTGGCCATTTTTGGCTTATTTTTCCTTGTGACTAGTGATGAGTATTTTGCGAAAATGGAATTTCTTCTCCAAAACACACAAATCTAAACCGGCAAGTGACCGGGTCATACCAAGTAACAAACTCACGGGAAGTGAGTTCGATCCCACAGGGATTAAGGATTGAGCAATTTTAGTTTAGTGCTTGATATTTAGTCAGCGAATCAAGATTTGGTAAACACCAAACTTATCAACAATAAAAAAAAAATTTTAAATCTGCAATTGAAAAGTAAAGGAGAAACAGAAATCAATTGCTTGAATCTTAATACAAGAAATTAAATGGCAGAAATTAGATTGCAAGAAAATATACAATTTCTTAAATCTTAAAGTGCAAGAATGTAATGGCTTGAAAATGTAAAGGGGATTGGGGATTGGAAATTTTGCAGAATTTAAACAAGGAAAGTAAATTGCATCAAGTAGAGAAGTAGAAGAGGGTGTGGATAAAATCAGATCTTGAAGCAGAAGTGGATATGACATATACTTATTGAACGGAACTCCATAATCTCTAGAGGCAGAAGGACGCAGTTACAACAGCTCTCTGTTAAACATGTAAATGATAGTGACTGGGTGCACTCCATCATCTAATGTAGTTAGTCCTGATGGACTACTCTGAATAGAAGCGGATAATTTAATAATGCATTTTGATAGGCACTTGTTTTTAGGTGTTTTAATATGTTTTAAGTCACTTTTTATTATATCTTTTTTAGTTTTACATAAAGAAACAATTTCTAGACATTTACTCATTCAGTAGATTGTGTAAATTTTACTGATAATATGTCTAATGTATTGATCTGGCTGAAATTTGCAGAGGAGCTTGCAGCACATTATAAATCCTGACTACGAGGAAAAGGATTGCTGATTGGCACCTTATCGCACACAAGAACGGAATTTCTGACCTCAACTCCTGGATCGGAATCGATTTTATTGAGATACAAGTTCCAAATATAGGCCGGACGCTTTCTCAGATTTGCGTCATAGATAGAGGACAGATAGACTAATACAAGCTCAGGACGAGCTGCTGCTCCACCAGCAATCATAATAATTAAGTTCACTGCATCAACATTTGATCTCGCACAGATTGGAGATAGACTGTAACGTAAATCTGGACGTTACAGAAGTCGTCCAGTATGCAGCACATAATGTTGCAAAAGAAAACATTCGATGGAGGAATGCGTCATGGGAGAGGAAATTAGGACCAGTGTTAAGCAGTTATCAGAAGTTAGTGTTAGTTTGCGAGCAGAAGCAGGTAAGACTGCACTGTTGGTTCATCTCTAGAGACAGCCTCTAGGGCATAGATTTTGTCAAAGCACTCAAAGTCTAACGTCACCAAAGCCACCACCAAAGCTAGGCGCCGCCCTAGAAAGTAGTCTTTTGCACTATCTGTGCTTATAGTTTCACTCATTTTCTGTAACAACGTATTGTCAACATTAGAGTCCAATTAAGGAGTGATTTACTTATAGGACATTTTAAGTTGAGTGTAGTATGTTAGACAGAAACCCACCATTACATGTCATTTTTAGATCTGAATCTTGGGTGGTATACTTGTGCCTATGACGGTGCATGAGTCTCTAATTAAGTGACCATTAGTTTGGGGGTGAGGGGCGTTTCTGCTGTTCTGATGATTAATGCAATTGATTTGTTTCTCTAATTTAAATTTTTTTTTTTTTTTTTTTTTTTTTTTTTTTTTTTTTTTTTTTTTTTTTTTTTTTATTTGATTAATTTGATGATTATGTGACACTCGTTACCATTCTCAACCTATGACCGCCGCGTGACTGGGCACAACACCATACACCGTATCCTACATTCGAGTTGGAATGATAATTTTGGATTCTTAAGGTCAGAATTATATACGCTGATATTACCAGTAGATCCATATAGACAGACATTCTATGGAGGACATTCTCCCGCGAATTAGGGTCAATAAACATTCTTGTTCTGTGATATCTACAGAGTAGGCATTCAGAGGATTGAATGACTCGTTTGACAGAGCATGAGAAAATCCCAAGGGTTGAAGAAGCAGAGGTAGAAGGGAGATATAAAAGTGGAATGAATTGCAGAAGAAGAAAAAAAAATTCCTTTTAATTTTCTTTAGCATCAGTGACAACCTGCCAGATGATTAGCCCCGTATTTGTATACAACTTTGCGGGTTTTGACACAAGCGCAACAATGATTCTGCGACCAATTTTTTTACCTAGGGCTTCGAGAGGTGATGGTATGGTAGGGCGCCCATTGTACGAATTGGCGGTTTGACTTTGCCGATTCCAACAACAACGCTTGCCATAGGGGGGACCTTGCGTGCGTGAAAAAGACAGGGAAGCAGAAGATTCAGAGAAAAGCAATCTCCAAAAATCCAAATATTCTCATTTTATTGCATAACAAGTATTTAAATTCATGCTCTTTTATTTTTCGCAACCCACACTGATAATTGTAATTGATTATCCTGACTAAGAATTACAAGATAGCCATAGATTGCTTCAGCCAACAATCTTCGTGGATTCGACCCTTAATCACATAAGGTATTGATATGGACGACTAAAGATTGGCATTTGCTTGTTAGTGGTACGGGTTGTGGAAAGTGTGATTTACAATTCGTCGAGCACACGCAAGTTTTGGCCGACTGTATGCCTTGTGGGGATATGTCTCGAGTTTGGACAACGTGAACTTCAGTTCATACCTTGTTGCTCTTAGACTTAGGAAAAAACTTTTGTCTTTCTGCGGAAGTCTCTGAAGTGACTTTGTAGTGTTCTTTCAAAAAATTTTCAAAAAAAATTATTTTTCTTTATTCAATTTTAAGTTTTTCGTGAGTTTAGTGTCATGTTTTTACGTTTGGTGGTGGAATTGCATGCCTTCTTTCTTTGAGTCTAACAATTTATGAAATTGTCATGATGTTTTGTGTGCTTTCCTGATTCTTCAAGTTGTTCTTGTCAAATTTTTTTATTATTTTTTCTTAATAGAGTATACTTTAGTTTTCTTTGTTTTTTTTTTTTTTTTTTTTTTTTTTTTTTTCCTTCCGTTTTTTTTTTTTCCGGTACCTTTGGCTTTTCACTTTGTGGCTTTTTTTTTCGCAAAGAAATATGCAGTTTGTTCAAAAAAAAATTATTTTTAATTAAATACCTTATTTTTTTTTTAATAAATTTTAATAGCTCAATTTGGCCTAGAGCGTTGTGGCTCCTTTTTATGTTTCGGTAATTTTGCTATCTTCTGGGTTTTAGAAAACTTCTTTCAAGTGAAATTATTTTTCTTGGTATAGATATAAATCATTGGTCTGCCAAAACTTTAAGTTATTGGTGTTGCAATGCGCTGTATAACACCGATTGTTCTTCATTTTAGTGTTTTCAAAAGATAATTTATGGTTTTGGTTTTCTCTAAAAATTTTACTATTAGAATTTTTTTTTTTTTTTTTTTTTTTGTTTTATGTTTTTCCTTTGAGAGTGTGTTGATGGGTGAGTATGGCGTTCTTAAGGTTGTTCCTTATGAACGCGGTTCTTACCTACGAGTTGGGTTGTGCTCTGATATCCGAGTCTCTAATCCTTGTGTTTTTTGATTCATTATGTATTTTTTTAAAGTTTTTTTTTTTTTTTCATCTTTTTTTATTCCTGCCAAACATATTTTCGAAAAAAAAGAGCGTGACATGTTGTTTCAGATCTGAAAAAATTTTTAAAGTCTGGGTTATGTCTTTTGTATGTTTTTTTCTTTTGTGCACATAACAAATAAAGGAAATGTTCCAAAAAATCAGAAACAAATAATATCTTTCGATACATGTAAGAACTATCTATTTTCTATGAGGGCAATCTATTATTATCAGAAACATTTTTTTTTCAAAAAAAAATTCAGAATTTTTTATTTTTAAACATCTTCTAAATATTTATCGTTGATTCTTAGTTGTTAAAAATTTTCAAAATTTCAAGATTTAAAAAAAAAAAATCATAATCTTTAATCTTCAAAAATTTTTACTTCTTATTCTTTTTTTCAAATTCAAATCTTCCCTCAATTCTACCGGTCCATATAATTCTTATCTACAACTATCTCATCATGTGTGTCACATCTCAAAGATTTCAAATTCGACGTGTTGCGGAGGATTTCAAAAATTTAAAATTCAATATTTTATTTTTAGTAACTAATTTTGTAAGTGATTTTTCATATTACTGATAATATGTCTCTTTTTTCAGATATAATCTTAATATCTCTTCGTGTTTTCATAATTCGTTTAGTGGACCACTTTTTTCCGAAATATTCAAGTAATTCATATGTTTTCAAATTTCAAAATTTCAAGAACTGAATTTATTTCTTTTTTTTGCTTCAAAAAAAAAAAAAAAAAAAACTAACATATTTTTCCTTTCTTGTGATCTTCTCTTTTACTTGATATTAGTCGCTATGCTTAAAGGGTTGCAATACTGGCTTGTTAACATTCTCTTGCAGCGTCTTCTGGTCTATGCCATTAGATGAGATGCAATGGCTAGCGTACGTAAGTGTATATGCTGTAGATTTGTTTATTTTTCAATATCTATCAGACTTTTTTATCATTTATATTATATTTTATTTTCTTACAAATAATCAGTCATCAATTAATAGTTTTTGACTATCTCGATTGCCCTGCTATTAATTTAGCAGAGGAAATTAGAGAAACTATGATAAGAGCACCTGATCACATTGCCTTTGCTCTATAAAAATAGTTTATCAACAACTTCACCTATAACCAGGACCTTTCCTCAATACTTTGGAATGGAAAAAACGATAAAGGTTTATCGTCGTGAGTACCAAAATATATTTCTCTTGCTCTGTTATTTTACTATATTGAATGTTTATTTTATTATGCACAAATAATAATAACAATAAAAAAAAAAAGGAAGAAGGAGGAGGAAATGGAGGGAATGAAGAAGGATGGCAGCTCGAATCTAAAAGGTGAGAACAGCCCCGCCTCGCTTAGGCTGACGGGCCAAGCATTGGATATGGAGTAGTATCATTTTGAGTTAAGGTTAGAAGGCGCTATTGTTATGTGTGGGTTACCTATCTCTATTTTACCATTGTTATTATGGTAAATTTTTAAAAAAATAAAAAAAAAAAAAATATGATATGATTAATTTTTTTCTTAAAAAATAAACTAAAATTCTGTTTTCAACCATTTCTATCTTTTCTTTTTTTTTTTTTTTTTTTTTTTTTTACTTTTGAATTTTCCTCTGAATTGTCATGGCGGGTGTGCATTGTCTTCTTTAGCTATTCTCTTAGCATTGTTTCTCTTCATAAGAGTTCCTTCAATCCTCTCAAAGTTCTCAACGGTAGAAGAAGAGTCTGTCTGATACATCACAACAAACATACAGAAAAATGGCCCTATTTGCTGCGATTACCGATTCGCGTTCATCCGCAGGTGAGCATCTCCTGACTCATGTGATGAAAAAGAAGAGAACAGAAAAGGAAGAGGGATCCTTTATGTCACAGTATAGAGATTTCTTTATGTGAGTAAAAGAAGAAAAAGAATAGAAGAAGGAGAAGAGAAAAATTCGAACTCAGAGAGAGGGAGAGGGTTCGAATTTGAGATGAAGAGAAGTGTTAGTAATTAAATAAATAAAATAGAAAAGATGAGAGAAGAGTTTTCGAAAATTAAAATAAAAAAGAGAAATGTTAAAGTTAAAATTTGAAAAATAAAAAAGGAATAAAATAAAATTAAAATTTGAAACAATTAGTTAAAAAAAGAATTTTAAAAAGAAAAAGAGTGAGAAATTTTCAAAATTGAGAGAGAAAAAAAAAATTTTGAAAAAGATAAGAAACAAACGAAAAGTCAATTAGTTAGTTGAAAAAGATTTGAAAATCAATTTTGAAAAATAAGAAGTTAGAAAAGATTTTTTTTTTTGAAATTGATTTTGAAAAAGATATTTTGAAAAGAATATTGATTGAAAAAAGATTTTGAAAAAATTTTTAAAATTAAAATTGATTACTTGACTAACAAGAAACTAAAAGATATGTATATTTATAAGATTGAATCTTTCTTAACAAGAAAGTAACAAACTTAAAATTTTTGAAATCAATCACATTAATTGTTAGCAAGAAGTTTTCAATTTGGAAATAAAGATAAGAAAAAGATTTGAAATAAATTTTTTAAAATTTTCGAAAATCATAAGAAAAATGAAAAAGATTTGATTTTTGAAAAAGTTTTGAAAAGATAAGATTTTTAAATTGAAAATTTGAAAATTAATTAAGTTTTAAAATTTTTTTGATTTTCTTTTTTTATGAAAAATTGAGAAAAGATTTTTTTTTATAGAAAATGATATTTTTTTATTTTGAATTTTTATGATGAGAGAGAAAAAACACAAAATGACCCAAAACATGAAATTTTTGGATCAAAACACTTAATGCATGCAAGAACACTATGAATGTCAAGATGAACACCAAGAACAACTTTTGAACAATCAAGATGAATATCAAGACTTTAATTTTGAAAATTTTCAAGATAAGAAAAACATGCAAGACACAAACTATAAGATTTTAACACTATAAAAAAAAAAAAAAAATGCACATGAAAACAAGAAAAAACACAAAAACAGAAAAATTTAAAGATAAACAAGAAGTCTTGTCAAGAACAACTTGAAATCATGAAGAACACATGCATGAATTTTCAAAAAATGTATAAAAAAAAAAAAAAAAAAAAAAAAAAAAAAAAAATATAAATAATTTACATAGACTCAACAAGAACACAAATATTTTCGGTTTTTATGATTTTATTCAAATTTTTTTTTTAGATTTTCGAATAATTTTTAGAAAGAACGAAACAGAAAATTTTTGAAAAAATTTTTAATTAAAAATTACTTTGTATGAAAAATATTGAACGTAAAACGTTATTATTATACCTGCCAAAGTACTCAACAATCCCCGGCAATAGCGCAAAAACCTAGTGCAACAAAATTGTGATCTCTAATAATGGTGCTCAACTTGGTATACGCATTTCTAGCTCAGCACTTTCTTTCACAACTTCGCATCACTAACCAGCAAGTGTACTGGGTCATCCAAGTAATAAACCTTACGTGAGTAAGGGTCGATCCCACAGAGATTATTGGTATGAAGCAACTGTGGTCATCTTGTAAATCTTAGTTAGGCGATTCAATTGGTTATAATGGTTTTTTTCGAAAAATATAATAAATAACGCATAAAATAGATGAAAGAGATACTTATGTAAATCCTTGGTGTAAATTTCAGATAAGGTATGAGAATCCTTTGTCCTTCTGAATCTCTGCTTTCCTACTGCCTTCATCCAATCCTTCATACTCCTTTCCATGGCAAGCTGTATGTAGGGCATCACCGTTGTCATGGCTACTATCCCATCCTCTCAGTGAAAATGGTCCAAATGCCGTCACGGCAAGCTATCATCTATCGGTTCTCAATCATCGGAAAGATTCCATTATCCTTTTCGTCTATCCACGCCAACAATCCGAGTTTGAAGCTCGTCACAGCTTCAATCCTGAATCCTACTCGAATACCACAGACAAGGTTTAGACTTTCGGATTCTCAAGAATGGCGCAAAGGGTTCTAGCTTATACACAGAAGATCCTGATTAAGGAATCCAAGAGATAACACGCTCGTTCTAAGGTAGAACGGAAGTGGTTTGTCAGTCACTGCGTCCGTTCTACCTTAGAACGAGCGTGTATCTCTTGGATTCCTTAATCAGGATCTTCGTGGTATAAGCTAGAACCCTTTGGCGGCCATTCTTGAGAATCCAGAAAGTCTAAACCTTGTCTGTGGTATTCCGAGTAGGATTCAGGGATTGAATGACTGTGACGAGCTTCAAACTCGCGATTGTTAGGCGTAGCGACAGACGCAAAAGAATCAATGGATTCTATTCCGACATGATTGAGAACCGATAGATGATTAGCCGTGCTTTGACAGAGCATTTGGACCATTTTCACTGAGAGGATGGGATATAGCCATTGACAACGGTGATGCCCTACATACAGCTTGCCATGGAAAGGAGTATGAAGGATTGGATGAAGGCAGTAGGAAAGCAGAGATTCAGAAGGGACAAAGGATCTCCATACACTTATCTGAAATTTACACCAAGGATTTACATAAGTATCTCTTTCATCTATTTTATGCGTTATTTATTATTATTTTCGAAAAACCATTATAACCAATTGAATCCGCCTAACTAAGATTTACAAGATGACCACAGTTGCTTCATACCAATAATCTCTGTGGGATCGACCCTTACTCACGTAAGGTTTATTACTTGGATGACCCAGTACACTTGCTGGTTAGTGATGCGAAGTTGTGAAGAAAGTGCTGAGCTAGAAATGCGTATACCAAGTTGAGCACCATTATTAGAGATCACAATTTTGTGCACTAGGTTTTTGGCGCTATTGCCGGGGATTGTTGAGTTTGGACAACTGACGGTTCATCTTGTTGCTCAGGTTAGGTAATTTTCTTCTTAATTTGTTTTCAAAAAGTTTTTCAAAAATTTTTCTGTTTCGTTCTTTCTAAAAATTATTTTCGAAAAATCTAAAAAAAAAATTTGAATAAAATCATAAAAACCGAAAATATTTTGTGTTCCTTGTTTGAGTCTAGTGTAAATTTTTAAGTTTGGTGTCAATTGCATGTTTTAAAAATTTATACATTTTTTGAAAATTCATGCATGTGTTCTTCATGATCTTCAAGTTGTTCTTGACAAGACTTCTTGTTTGATCTTTAAATTTTCTTGTTTTGTGTTTTTTCTTGTTTTTCATGTGCATTCTTTCATTCATAGTGTCTAAGCATTGAAAATTTCTAAGTTTGGTGTCTTGCATGTTTTTCTATTCTTGAAAATTTTTCAAAATTAAGTCTTGATATTCATCTTGATGTTCAAAGTGTTCTTGGTGTTCATCTTGACATTCATAGTGTTCTTGCATGCATTAAGTGTTTTGATCCAAAATTTTCATGTTTTGGGTCATATTTGTGTTTTTCTCTCTCATCATTAAAAATTCAAAAATAAAAAAATATCTTTTCCTTATTTTAAGTGATCAAAAGATGGAAAATAACAATAGCAAAAGGTCCTACTTATAGAGAACTAGTAGCTAGGGTTTACAGAAATGAGTCAATGACATAAAATCCACTTTCGAGCCCACTTGGTTGTGCTTGGGCTGAGCATTGAAGCATTTTCGTGTCAGAGACTCTTCTTGGAGTTAACGCCAGCTTTTTGTGCCAGTTCCGGCGTTTAACGCGGGCATTTGAGCTGATTTGGAACGCCAGTTTGGCCATCAAATCTCGGGCAAAGTATAGACCATTATTAACATTGCTAGAAAGCCAGGATGTCTACTTCCAACGCAATTAAGAGCGTGCCAATTAGGTTCTGTAGCTACTAGAAAATCCACATCGAGTGTAAGAAGGTCAGAATCCAACAGCATCTGCAGTCCTTTTTAGCCTCTGAATCAGATTTGCTCAAGTCCCTCAATTCAGCCAGAAATACCTAAAATCACAGAAAACACACAAAACTCATAGTAAAGTCCAGAAAAGTGAATTTTAACTAAATAATAAAAATATAATAAAACTAACTAAAACATATAAAAACATACTAAAAACAATGCCAAAAAGCGTATAAATTATCCGCTCATCATAACACCAAAACTTAAATCGTTGCTTGTCCTCAAGCAACTGAAAATCAACTAAGATTAAAGAAGAGAATATGCAATGAATTCAAAACATCTTGAAGATCGTATTAGTAGGAACACCTTTCGGTTTTTTGCCCGATGACAGTTTTGGCATCTCACTCTATCTTTGAAATTCAGAATGATTGGCTTCTATAGGAACTAGAATCCAGATAGATTATTGATTCCTAGTTAAAGTATGATGATTCTTGAAATAATGCTACTTTAATGAGTGCTTGGGCCAGTGGAAGCAAGTCTATCTATCCAGATATAATACCACGGATACCATGTCATCTAGAACACATATTGGGTGAACTCTTTTCAGATTGTGACTCACTTTGCTAGAGTCCCAATTAGAGTGTCCAGGGTTCTTAAGCACACTCTTTTGCCTTGGAATCCACAACTTATTATTATTTTTTCTTTTCTTTTTCCCTTTTTTTTCGTTTTCTCTTTTTTTTGTTTTGTATCCACTGCTTTTTCTTGCTTCAGAATCATTTTATGATTTTTTCAGATCCTCAGTAACATGTCTCCATTTTCATATTCTTTCAAGAGCCAAATTCATGAAACAAAAAATTCAAAAAATATGCACTGTTCAAGATACATTCAGAAGTCAAAAGTATTGCCACCACATCAAAAAATTTTCTGTTATAAAATATGAAATTCATGCATTCTTCTCTTTTTCAATTAGAACATTTTTTCATTCAAGAAAGGTGATGGATTCATAGGACATTCATAACATTAAAGGCATGACACTAAGACACTAATGATCAAAGACACAAAATGGATAAACATAAAGCATGAAAATTCGAAAACAGAAAAATAAAGAAAGGAAATTAAAGAACGGGTCCACCTTAGTGATGGCGCTTGTTCTTCCTCTTGAAGATCTTATGGAGTGCTTGAGCTCCTCAATGTCTCTTCCTTGCCTTTTTATCCCTCTCATGCTCTTTGATCTTCTCTAATTTCATGGAGGAGAATGGAATGTTCTTGGTGCTCCACCCTTAGTTGTCCTATGTTGGAACTAATTCTCCTAGGAGGTGTGATTTGCTCCCAATAATTTTGGAGGAAAAGTACATCCCTTGAGGCATCTCAGGATTTCATGATGATGGGTCTCTCTGTTTGCTCCATCCTTTTCTTAGTGATGGGCTTGTCCTCATCAATGAGGGTGTTTCCCTCTATGTCAATTCCAACTGAATAACAGAGTGACAAATGAGATGAGGGAAAGCTAACCTTACCAAGGTAGGAGGTTTGGCCTACTTTTAGAATTTAGATATAACCTCATGAACTTTCTACTTCCTCTCCAATCATGATGCACTATGAATCATGATGCCCGGTCTATTAGTAACTTCGGACCGCTTGCTAGTGTCATAAGCTTCTTCTTCAGAAAGATGCTTCTTTAGTACTGTTGATGCATTTTCAAATCCATTCAGACTCTGAGATATCATGTTGACTTGCTGAGTCAAACATTTTTGTTCTGTGCCAATTATGGCATTCAGAGCATCAATTTCAAGAACATCCCTCTTTGAGGCATCCCATTCTCACAAGATTCCTCTCAGAGGTGTACATGAATTGGTTTTGCAACCATGTCAATGAGTTCTTGAGCTTCTACAGGCATTTTTTTTTAGGTGAATAGATCCACCTGCAGAGTGTCCATGACATCTTAGAGAATCAAATAGACCATTAATAGAATATATCCAAAATGGTCTACTCTGAAAGCATGTCAGCAGGCACTTTTTAGTCAACTGTTTATATCTTCCCAAGCTTCATAGAGTGATCTACCATCTTTTTGTTTGAAGGCCTAAACATCTACCTAAGCTTGCTCAGCTTTTGAGAGGAAAGAACTTAGCCAAGAAGGTCCGTGACCAGCTTATCCTAGGAGTCCAGGCTATCTTTAGGTTGTGAGTTCAACCATTGTCTAGCTCTGTCTCTACAGCAAAGGGAAAAGACATGAGCCTGTAGACTCAGGATCTACTCCATTAGTCTTAACAGTCTCACAAATCTGCAAGAACTCCGTTAAAACTGTAGGATCTTCTGATGGAAGTCCATGAAACTTTGCAGTTCTGTTGCATTAGAGCAACTAGTTGAGGCTTCAGCTCAAATTGTTTGCTTCATGGCAGGAATTGAGATGCTTCTTCCATAAAATTGGAAGTAGGTGTAGTATAACACCAAGCATCCTCCTTGCGCCTCCACCATTGTTATTGTTCGGCCATGTATCTTTCTTTTTCGAGATTCTCTGTAAGGTTTTCTCTGATATTGTTATGCTTTAGCTTCTCTTAGCTTTTTCTTTAGAGTCCTTTCAAGTTCAAGATCTGCTTCAACAAAAATGTCCTTGTCCTCTCATTCTATAAAAAAAAAAAAAAGAAGAGAACAGAAAAGGAAGAGGGATCCTTTATGTCACAGTATAGAGATTTCTTTATGTGAGTAAAAGAAGAAAAGAATGAAGAAGGAGAAGAGAAAAATTCGAACTCAGAGAGAGGAGAGGGTTCGAATTTGAATAAAAAATGTTAGTAATTAAATAATAAAATAGAAAAGAGATGAAGAGAGAAGAAAAAAAAAATTAAACTAAATAAAAAAGAGAAATGTTAAAGTTAAAATTTGAAAATTAATAAAAGGAATAAAATAAATTAAAATTTGAAACAATTAGTTAAAAAAGAATTTTGAAAAAGAGTGAGAAATTTTCGAAAATTAGAGAGGGAAAAGTAGTTGGTGGTTTTTGAAAAAGATAAGAAACAAACGAAAAGTCAATTAGTTAGTTGAAAAAGATTTGAAAATCAATTTTGAAAAAGATAAGAAGTTAGAAAAGATTTTTGAAATTGATTTTGAAAAAGATATTTTGAAAAGATATGATTGAAAAAGATATTTGGAAAAGATTTGATTTTTAAAATTAAAATTGATTACTTGACTAACAAGAAACTAAAAGATATGACTCTAGAATTTTAAAGATTGAATCTTTCTTACAGAAAGTAACAAACTTCAATTTTTTGAAATCAATCACATTAATTGTTAGCGAAGTTTTCAATTTTGAAATAAGAATAAGAAAAAGATTTTGAAAAATAATTTTTTAAAATTTTCGAAAATATAAAGAAAAATGAAAAAGATTTGATTTTTGAAAAAGTTTTGAAAAAATAAGATTTTTAAATTGAAAATTTGAAAATTTTATTAAGTTTTAAAATTTTTTTGACTAAGTCAACTCAAATTTTCGAAAATTATGAGCAAA
>QBTX01002081.1:0-25805 GCA_003063285.2 Arachis monticola
TCTTTTCATCAATTCTTCAAATGATATCTTTTCAATCAAATCTTTTTCATATTCCAAATCTTTCACATTTCAACATACTTTGCTAGTCAAATAATGATTTGATCTCAACATTTCAAGATGTTCGTTGTTCTGTGTGAAAGGTTAATGTTAATTGCATCATATCTTTCTGATTAGCAAGTCATTAATTTTTAAAATCAAATTTTTAAATGTTTCAAATATATCTTCTCAATACATCTTTTAAAATAAAAAAAAAAAAAAAAAAAAAAAAAATTTCAAATTTTTCAATCAAATTTTTAATTTTAATTTCAAATTTCATAAATTTTTTTTTTTTTTTTTTTTTTTTTTTATTTAAATAATCAGTGTTTTTCAAAATGTTTGTAAAAGATATCCTTCGAATTCGAAATTCTTGACCCCTCCACATTTTCTACTATCTTGCCTTCATTTTTCTTTTCTCTGACACCTCAAGAATTTAACTGTGACATAGACATTCACATTTTCTTGTCTCTTCTTTTTTTTTTCTATACTTTTAGCAAAGACAAAGCATTCTTGTTGAGGCTGACCCTGAACCGAAAGGACCTTGAAGCGAAAACTAAAGAAAAGGCAACAATCCTCTTAGAGGACTAACAGAAAACTTAAAGAGAAGAAGAACTCCATGCAGCCGAAACAAAACAACCAACAATGCAAGGAAGGTGCTGTGACTTTACTGCACCTACTCCAGACTTCTATGGGAGAAGCATCTCTATCCATTCCATTGGAGCAAACAAATTTGAGCTTAAGCCTCATTAGTTTAATCTCAACAGAATGCAAGTTCATGGACTTCCATTGGAAGATCCTCATCATTTTAGCTGGATCTGGCAAATCTGTATACTGTCAAACTAATGGGTTGACCCTGAGTCTACAGACTTAGCTATTCTTTTGCTTAAGAGCAAGAGCAGAGAATGTGGATTACAACCATAAGAACCTGAATCTTGAAACTGGTCAATGCTTCTTGGCAAAAGTTTCCACTCAAAATTGAGTAAGCTTAGAGTGAAGTCCAAACCTTCAGAAAAGGAAGGAAATCCTATCATAAGCTTGAAAGATCAAAAATATAAATCAGCAAAGGTTGCATCCGAATGGCGCATAGAATTCTGATCATTCGATGCGAATCATAGACTGGATAGCTCTGTCTGTATCCAAGATGTCTTTGGAGTGCTTGGAATCTCTATGATGAAAACGCCTACAGTGAAGCCTAAGTAGCGTTGAGTTCGGAAAGTTCAAATAACCAATTTATATCAGCACTTCAAAAGGAATCCTGTGAACAATGGACCTGAATCAAGAAAGGAGTTCTTGAGATTGACACTGCTATCTAGTTGCTCAGAAAAATATTGACTCAACAAGTTCATATGAGTTTCTCAGAGTCTGTCTGGATGCAAAATGCACCAAGCAGTACTAAAGAGCTTCCATTGAAGGAAGAAGCTTATGACCCTTAGAATCCTGGAATGGAAGTAGTGAATTACATGGGAGAACCACATGGAAACACTTACAACCTTATGAAAATCATACCAAACTCATGAGGATCAAACAGAGACCTCAACAAGTTTCACAATAATAAGTTTGGGATTTCGATGCCTGGAAACAGTGTTATACAATACAAGCCTTCCATCACTCTCAGCATGCAGAGACAAATGTTCAAGCAGAACACCTAATGCAACAGTCCTGACTAATCAAAACACTCAAGAGTTCATAGCAACGAACAAGGCCCATTGAATTGAGGCACAAGTTTCACAATAAAAATACTAATGCTCTTAAGTAGCTCAAGTGGAGATGACTGAGAACAAAAGATAGTGAAAAGCTCAACATGCCAATTGGAGAATAAGGGCAGTGAAACGCCAATGAGGAATGGACCTCAATGGACGTCGACTGACCTCCAATGATCTTCCCAACTGAGGAACCATGGGAATCGGAGGCTCAAAAGCGAATAAAGTTCCATTGGAATTTATTCTGCATTCATGGAGCTGATGAGTATCTTCCTCTGAAGAGGATCAAGATGTTACTGAAGAGCAAGTCGTAACTTGAGCAATATGAGAGGTAAGAAATTATGTTTGAAATGGACTGGAAAGATGAACCCGTTGCTCACTCTGGAAAGGAAGCCGGATCGGAATGACTTGTCTAGGCAAAAACTGCCTCAAATCTTTTTCAAAAATCACTTGATTTCTTTCCCACTTTTATTTTCGAAAATCAATTAGTGTTTTTCAAAATGTTTTCAAAATCTTTTACTTGATTTTCGAAAATTACTTCCCCTCTTCTCACATCCTTCTATTTATGGACTAACACTATTCCTTAATGCAAAATTCGAACTCCATCTTCTTTGATAAGTTCGAATTTTCGGTGACCATAGACCCTTTTAGGTCACATTTTTTTTAAAAATCGTGACCATAGACCCTTTTTGGTTATTGTAAAAAACCGTGACCATAGACCCCTTTAGGTCACCCCTCAAAACTGTGACCATAGACCCCTTTAGGCTACCCTTTTTTAAAAAACCGTGACCATAGGTACTCTATGGTCACCCTTTCCAAAAAAACCTTGACCATAGCTTTTTTTTGTCACCCTAAAAAACCGTGACTATAAGAACCGCAATAAATCGAACCGGTTAATTAAGTGGTTATATTGCCCAAATTTGATTCCGAAAAGTTAGAGTGAGAATTTGAGGTTTTTAAACATCATTTTTGGACTCAGTGTGGGTCGTTCCGAGTCAGAAAATGCGCTTTTTGCAAAAAAATCGTAAAAAACTGCGAACCGGCGGTGAGCTGGTTGAACCGGTTCAAGTTTGCCCGGTGCTGCACAAAAAAAAGTTAAAACAGTCAAAAATCTTAGAAAATATTAGAAACAGAAAATCGAGCATTAATTTTAAAGGTTTGGCATGAAGTTGGGCCAAACGGGCTAAAAACGCTAACGAGTTGAACCGGGCCCAAGTTGGACCCAAGTCCAACATATATAAAGGTTCATTTAATGAACCCTAGCCTCATAAACACACACACACACTTCAGAAATTGAGAAAGGGGGAAGAGGAAGAAGAAAATCTATTTCACCTCAATCTTCCCAGGCTCATATCTTGAGCTAGAGAGCTTCGATTTGCGTGCCGTCAGTGGCTACGCGTTCCTTGCAAAGAGCTCTACAAAACCCATCCAAGAAACTCTAGAGGTAAGTTCGAAATCTCTCCAGTTCTGATCTCCAAAATTTCGGGTACCTAGGGTTTATGGCTAAGTGAGTTCTTGTGATTCTTGGTGTTTCGGCTCACTCTAATCCTTGCTTAGCTTTGGATTTTGCCATCCAAATTTGTTGGAAAAGGTAAGAGGCTTTGATATCTTGTGAAATTATGTTTATGTTGAGCCCTAGGTTGATTTTGTGGTAATTTATATGTATATAGCTTGATTATTGTGAGTTTGGAGCTTGTTGGTGCTTGTTGGAGTTACCTTGGTGGTTGGATTTTGGTTGAAAGCTCATTTGGTTCATATTGGGRATCGGCCAAGGTATGGTTTCAGTTTTTTCTATGTAGTATATAATATTCATGGACAATTAGGCTAGTGACCCATAGGATAGGATTGGATTTAAATGGTTGTTGAATTGTTGGTTGTGGTTGTATGATGACGTTTGATGAAATGACAAATTTTGAGTTGATAATGAAGATTTATAGTGATATGTTGAGAATGCATGATTTATGAAGTTGAGTAGTGGATTATGTTGATAAATGTGATATTGGTGTCGATCTATGGGTAATATAGTTGGAAAATTGTTAATGAAGTTAGATATATGAGATATATTGATATTGATGTTGTGGATAAAGAAAAATGTGGTATGTTTGGTGTAATTTGCCATAGAGTGTTGAATTTGATTAGAATTAGAATTTTGGAGTGGTTTGGGTTGGTTTGGGTGTGTTTTATGAAGGAATTGTGAAAATTGTGATTTTGGGTAAAAGTGAAATTTTGGTAAACTTTGTCCAATCATAACTTTTGCCTCAATTTTCAAAATTGGTTGAAATTTACTTAGAATTAAAGATCTCTGAAAACCCTTTAAATCGGTATAAAGTTTGTGAAATTTGGAATTTTGTAGAGGAAGTTATGATCATTCAAAATTGGTGTTGAAAATCTAAAAATTTTGCAACGTTACAGAATTTTGAGTATTCTGGTGTGTGCGCACACACACCCTTGTGCCCACGCACACTCTGCATAAATGGTGACCTGTGCGCACGCACAGACCTGTGCGTCTGCACACGCAGAGGCAGGCCTGCAGCGTTGGCGCAGCTTGTGCGCGCGCACAACAAAGGAAAATTTGCAACCTGTGCATACGCACAGACCTGTGCGCACGCACACGTTGGGGAGGCCAGTCTGTTGGGGGCACTCACACAGGTTGTGCGAGTGAACAGACCCTTTTATGTTTTGATACCTGTGCGTACGCACACCTTTAAAAATTTCCTGGGCGTGCGCACGCACACCCCTGTGCGGACGCACACACCCTGTTCTTCAAATTTTGCTTTGTTTTCAACTATTCTACTTCCCCAACAAGGTTGTAAGCTTCTATAACACCATTTTAAGATTTTTGGGCCTAGTTTTGAGTATTAGAACATGGTACATAAATTAAGGGTTCTAGTACATGATTTTATGATATATTAGAAAACGGAGGCCTAGGTTTCTGGTGTACTGAGAATGGTTTGACGTTAGGTGGAGGATGATTGATACATGAGATGAGGAATGATGAACTTTGATATTTGGAAACTGAGTTATGGATGGACAGTGGTTGAGATGAGTCGAGGACTCGGATTGAGATGATGGATCTATGTGTACTGAAAGTGTTTTCTAAAACTACTTATATGTTGCTTTTACTGTGATTATGAGACGCTATGCGCCCGGCAGGGACGGTGATTAATCCCGCCTGTCGAGGTAGCGGCGGTGTAAGGACGGTGGTTAATCCCGCTTGTGCTTAGATGTGAGGACGGAGGCAAGAGATCCCGCTCACATCCCTTCGGATCTATAAGGCGTGCAGGCGCCGGTACTTGGACAGTGATCCGGGCACTATATCTCGGGGGTTCCAATATACGAAAATCCGAAGGACGACGTCTCCATGGAGATGTGTCGGGTTGAAAGTTAAATCGACAATATGATATCACAGCCAGTAGGGCAGGCATTCATCATATGCATTTTCTATCTGTTTGTATGTTTTGATTACTTGCAAAGGCTTGCCTAATTGAATAACATGTTTACCTGCTATTTGACTTAATTGCCTTATATACTTCTACTTGTGTTTTACTTGTATTGTATATACTTGTGTTTTCACTTGGATTGAGGTGGTTCGGAAGGCAGTGGCGATGGGATCGCTTGGAGGATCGGGTGGTGAAGGCTGTGGAACAGCAGTGTTTAAATAGAGTAGAAATTCCCTAAGATAGTTTACCCTATTACGGTACTATGGTTAAGTTGTGTTAAGGAATTACATATTATACTTACCTGTTTTAGAATGCTTTAAGCTTGAATCTTGTGATGGATATGGAGTCTAGGATTGCCTTTAGCGTCCTGGGGTCTTATATCCTACATCACTGTGAACTGTTACCATACTGAGAACCTCCGGTTCTCATACCATATTGTAACACCCTAACTACCAAAGCTCACGCTTCCGACTGCGCAACTCTGATAGCTCGGACATTACGACGACACTTATACTATTTAATATTAAAATATGAGCCTGTTTAAAACTTTAAAAACGCAATACCACTCCCAAAATACTTTCGTTCGACCAAGTACATCAATAGATACCATACAACTTACAAAAACTCTTAAAAGATACAACCATATATATTTACATACATATATATAAGTAATATTACAAACATTAACCAATACAATTCCTATCCCTCTTATAGAATATATCAAGATAAAGGCGAGGGTACAAAAATAATAATCTAAAGCACTACAGAGCAWCTCAATAACAAATAATTAAACTCTTCATAACTTCTGCGCCCAAATCCTGAAAGGGGAAAAATGTAAGGGGTGAGAACATCATCCTCGAAAGGGTTCTCAGTAGAGGGTTTTTGGGAATTACCGTAATAGGATACATGAAGATAAACCGTACTAGTGATTAATAACCATCTTATGCCTCTTTTCAAAAACAACAGTTTACAAATAAAGTAAAGTCAGAAATCTTTTTTGAAAGAGGAACTGTTCAATTCTCAAACATCAAAGCATTTCAAAAAGGTTTATCTATACTAAACCAAAATAACCTTTCATATATTATTCCAAACCAGAACCACAAAACCGAAATCAACCATCGGTCCATCTCATTCAACCACGGCCCTAGGCCCAAACAATCCAACCACCAACCACTAATTCCAAAGGGTTCCAGATGCAAACACAAGTAGGAAGATGCAAACACAAACAAACAGTTATTGCAAGTAGAACAATTAGCAATTAATCACATAGGCAAACCAAGTACATATGCAACCCAAACAATGTCACATAGATGCTATATGATGCATGCCTGTCCCTAGTGGCTGATGATATCATCTGTCGGTTATAGAGCAACCCGACAAGTCCTGGTAGCTAACCATTGGACTGTCCCTCTGTCGGCATCCCCAACTCGAGTTATACTCATCATAAACTTGATCATAAACATGATCCATATCCATCACCCTCACTGGTGAATATTTCGGGGCGAGCTCATCCGGGACTTTCACAGTGCCCGGCGCACACTTACGACATAGGGTCAAACAGAGTATCAAGTCTCAACCTGGAGCACGTGGTGGCTAGCCACTGCTACTACCCAGGAAAACCCTCATCTCCGATAGTGGAAGTGCAAACATCACAACTTATCAATAATCTCAGCATAAATGCTTTCATTCTCAATCATGGATCAACATCCATCTCAGCCATCCGGCTCACGGTTCAATCCAGAACCAGCCAATATTAATAATCACACACAGCCATTCCGGCTCACGGTTCAATCCAGAACCAGCCAATATTCATATCATTCAAAGCCATTCCGGCTCACAACAAAACAGCACTTCCACATTCAAAATCATCAAATTATGAAATCGGCATTTAAGCCATAAATCATTTTCTCAATTCATTTCACTTTGAAATCAAGTTTCAACTCTTTTCAGCCTTGGYTTTAGAAATCTCGTTTCTCAAGTCATCTCAGGCTCATAAGCCAAATTTACTCAAAGTGAGTTCCCTTTTTAAAACAGAGCCACTCTCGGCATTCTATTTCCAAACTTCCAAACCATGGCAAGTTAAGGATTATTTCAAAGCATTCAAAATCACCCATCTAACAATGGGATTTTATAACAAAAGTTTCTCAGCAGAGTCCCAAGTCTTTAGGGAAGGTCAACCTATATCAATTCCTTAAAATTCATTGAAACTCTTAAAATCATAAATTCTCGGTTCAAGTAAATAAAACTGAATTTATTCTGAAATCGAACCATACAAAATCACAAGTTCCAACCCGGTCCAAAAATCAACTCATTGAAACGGAACCGGTTCATTTGAATCAAACCGCTTTCAGATTTCTTTTTGGAACCCATTTTTTCAACTCTTCCAAAATGCCTCAAACTTGATTACTCAATCAAAAGTCTAGGTTCCTTTAAAAATCACTAAAAACTCCWTTTTATATTGAAATCAATATTAAAGCATCATTCTTTCCTTCAGTGATTCAAACGGTAACAATAGTTCAGTTTTAAATAAGCCAAACTCAACGTATGAGGTTCATCAAGTAATTAAGCTTGAAAACATAAATATCTTCTTAATAAATCAAATAATACAATTTCTCAAATCTAACCCTTTTTAAATAACTTTTCAAACAAGACTAGGATTTTGCTGAAATTTCGGCAGCACCTCCCCTAAAACTTGGACTTTTGCCACCCGGTTCGGGTCCCAACTAAACCATTTCTCATTCCTTTTCAGCAGCTCAAAACCAAAAATCAATTTAAAGCAAGCTAAATCCAACGATCGCCTCAGTGGCGTATCTCAAGGAAATCATTTCAAAATCAACTCAATATCAACCGTTTTAACTCATTCCCAAGGCCTTAAAGAAACAGCTCAGTAATAAATCATTTGTCCAAACCAAGTCAATTAAAGTAAACCAGGCTGAAYTCAAAAGTGCATTCGACTTTTCAAATCATCAAAATAATTAACTCAAATCAAATCAATCCTCAACGAATTAAACTCGGATTCAAATCTTTAAAGAATCAACTTCAAACATTACATTTCACAAGCCGCACAACAATTCAGCCAAACCAACATCCATAATCATTCGAGTCAATCAAATAATACATAAGGCAGATACAATCACTAAATACACAATATCTCACATCAGTATCCATATGTAATAATTCCAATACATAAAATATAGTTTTTGGAAAGCGCCCCTACCTCAAAACACAAATTCCATAACCCAAACGCYTCATCAAGTCCTTTCCGCCTCAACCCGAAATCAACAATCGAAATCCCGGCAACCAAAACCTCGGTTCCAAGCCAYTTTCGCAACAGTCTCAACAACTCTAATYGCAACATACAACAACCGAAACTCAATCGTATAGCAATTAACGCCACAAMCCTCAGCGTGAGATAACARAATAATAACAAAAGGGCTTTCAAACCGAAACGCTTACCGAACGAAGGAGCGGCTGAACCGGAACAGTGGCGGCCTCCGAACCGGTTCGGCGGCAGCCCGGTAGCCACCTCAAGCGGCAGCGATGACCTGAACCATATGCAGCGACAATGAGGTTCCCAAAAAAACTCAACGGAAAGGAGAACCAACATAAAACCCTTACCGATAGCCTTTTCCGGCGATGACAAAACAGCCAGAAGCTCCGGCGGTAATTCCAGAAGTCACAGAACCACCCTTAGCGGTCAAAATCACGGAGACGTAGCTCCCTTCTCCGGCAGCGACACCGGCGGCGACCTCAACCCCCTTGACAGCATCAGAACAGCCGGCGGTGACCAAGAACGCGGTGAACACTGCGACAGCCACGGTAGCAGCGGCATCGCAGCAGCGGAACCTTCTTCACAGCGACCCAACGGTGGCGATTCTGGAGGAACGGCGACAGCAGCCCAACAACGGCGGTGACAGCAGCCTTCCTCCCCTTCTTTGGCTCTCGGGCTCTCTGTCTCCCTCTCAATCTCTCTCTCTCCTGAGCTTTCCCCTCCGCGACGGCAAGGCGACGACGGCACCGTGAGCTTGCAGCCGCAGCKCCCAGGCACGACGGCGACGGCGCAAGACARCACCCCTACCCTCCTCTTCTCCYGCGCCAGCTTCGATGGATCAACAGTGGCGAARGCGGCACGAGTTTTTCTCTTCTCCATGGCACAGTGGCGGCGCGACGGTGAGAGCCCTCCTCCTCTCCTCCGCCGTGACTCACACTCTCCCTCTTTGCTTCTGTGTCGGTTTCTTTCATGGCAATGGGAAGCCATGAGTGTTGCGATCTATTGGGGAAATGGGGAATGATCTGCTGCTGCGGCTGGGTGTGTTGGTTTGAGGAAGAAGGGAAACCATGGGTGTTGCTCCGTGGGTGAAAAGGGAAGACATGTGGGGTTTCGGCTGCTAGGATGGAGGCCTTAGGGTTTCATTTTCGAAAATTAGGGTCAGGGCATTTTGGTAATTTCACTTAAAATATGGATAATATAGAAATTAGAAATAAATTCTAATCCAACAAAATTAATGTATAGAAATACTATTTGTTCCTCCGTTTTACAAATTATTTTTAATAAAATGCCTAAATCTAAAAATTAGAAATAATATACTTAATTTCTTCATTTTCCAAAATAGTAGTAATAATATTTAAAATATTATTCATTTAATCAAAATCATGTAAAATCCATATTATTTCATAACTATCAACCTTATACTTTAAATATAGAAAATAATCCAATAATTATAAAATTGGATAATAATTACAACTTATCTCAAATCCAATAAATCAAAACTTGCCTTAATTATCTTTAACAAAATAATCTATGAAATTAAGGCTATAAATAACTGTAGGATTTGAGACTTGATCATAATAAGACTTTTCAAAGATTCTGGGTCTTACACATATTCTTGTTGTATTTTTTTTCAGATGCAAGTCGCAACCCACCTCGGTGAGTTGTCTGGTTGTGGCAGAAGCAGAGGATCCAGATACTTCTTTTGAGTCTTTGATGTATTTTGAATATGTCTCTCACTTTTGTACTTTGTTTTGCCTAGTGGCGTGTATTTGAGAGAACAACATTTGTATAAGCTGTTTTTACTATCTGGTTCCATACATGGTCCGTTTATGGCTAGTCAGCTTAAACTCCGTGAGTTGTGGCTAGCGTCTTATGATATTATACTATTATACTATGATGTTTGGTTATTCTACACTTGCTTCTTATGCTTCAAGTTAGTAGCTTCGTTAGTACGTTTTGCGCTTTTGAAATCCTGTTTTGAGCTATATTCCTTAATCGGGCTCCTAAATATTATAAACTCCTTCTATATGTCTTATGTATAAGCTTAGGACTCTCGTAACCTTTGATTAACCTTTGCTTTATGACGCGAGGTAAGGCTTTTAGGATAATTAGGGTGTTACAGTGACCATAGAGGGTCTATGATCACGGTTTTATACCGTGACCAAAAAAACCGTGGCCATAGACCCAAAATGATGTAGTGATTCCAACTCGTTTCTCAACATTTTTGTTAGAAGTCCTCCTTCTTTTTTCTCTGGTAGGGCATTGAACAACTGTATAATTAGCAATGTCTTTTTTAATAAATTCATTTGTATAATTCATGTCACCTCCACTCTCGAAATCCTCATTGTAGAAGAACAATAATATTTTAACTTTCAACCTTTTATATATATATATATACCACTTGTAAAGGTTGAGCTGGTAGGGGTTGAACTT
Source organism: Arachis monticola (assembly GCA_003063285.2). Lineage (NCBI taxonomy): Eukaryota > Viridiplantae > Streptophyta > Magnoliopsida > Fabales > Fabaceae > Arachis > Arachis monticola. The sequence continues at coordinate 10,881 of QBTX01002081.1, forward strand.
GTATTAATGGTTGACCCATTTGTTGTAAAGTTATCATATTTTGTCTATGAAGATAATGCAATTTACGAACATGATGAATCCTTTTATTCTTAATGTTTTCTTTTAAGCTTTTTACGGATCTTACTACTTTGTTTTTGGCGCCGTTGCCGGATTGTTCGAGTTAGACAACTGACGGTTCATCTTGTTGCTTAGATTAGGTATTTTTTCTTCAGAGTTCTTAAGAATGAATTCTAGTGTTTCAAGGTGATATTCTTATCATCACCAAAGCTGCTTGATCTTCATCATTTAGCTCTTGAATGCAATGTTCTGCTGAAGCTTGGCTAGACATGTCTAATTTTTTAGACTAAAGCTTTAGACTAACATTGCATGATCCTGGAATTCTCATTAAGAATTTTGATACCTTTATTTTCTTTTTCCACTTAATTTTTCGAAAAATCCAAAAATATTTCTTGTTTGAGTCTAAAGTCTCATTTTTAAGTTTGGTGTCAATTGCATGTTTTGCTCTTTTGCATTCATGCAGTGTTTCATTAATCTTCAATTGTCTTGATATTTCATTGCTCTAACTTTGAATTCTATTGACTGAGTGTTTATATGCCTCATATGTATTCTCATTGTTAGTGCAGCAGTATACAAACTGCTAAGTTTGGTGTCTTGCATGCATTATTTATTGATTTTAGTTGCATTTGACTATTAAAAATCCAAAAATATTTTAATTTGTGTCTTTTCAAGTCAATAGTACAGAGAATTGAAGATTCAGAACATACAGCAGAGAATTATACAGAAAAAGCTGGCGTTCAAAACGCCCAGTGAAGAAGGACAGACTGGCGTTTAAACGCCAGCCAGGGTGCCTGGTTGGGCGTTTAACGCCAAAGGTAGAGTTTTGGGCGTTAACGCCAAATGTGCACCATTCTGGGCGTTTAACGCCAAGTGGCACAAGAGGGAAGATTTTTTTTCAATGCAAATTTTTTTCAAGTTTTCAAAAAATCTTTTCAAAATCAAATTCAATTTTTCAAATCATATCTTTCAATAAATCTTTTTCAAATTCAATTTCTTTCTATTTTCAAAGATACTTGCTATCAATTAATGATTTGATTCAACATTTCAAGTATGTTGCCTTTCTGTTGAGAAAGTTTAATGTTTGAATCTATCTTTCTTGATTGCCAAGTCATTAATTTTCAAAATCAAATTTTTAAAAATGTTTTCAAATCATATCTTCTCAATCACATCTTTTTAAAACCAATCATATCTTCTAACCACATCGTTTCAAAATAACTTTCAATCAAATCTTTTTGATTTCTAATTTCAAATTCTTTTTCAAAAATCACTTGATTTCTTTCCACTTTTATTTTCGAAAATCAATTAGTGTTTTTCAAAATCAAAATTTTTTTTTTTTTTGATTTTCGAAAATTACTTCCCTCTTCTCACATCCTTCTATTTATGGACTAACACTATCCTTAATGCAAAATTCGAACTCCATCTTCTTGAAAAGTTCGAATTCATAGACATTTTAAGTCCAATTTTTTTTAAAATCGTGACCATAGACCCTTTTTGGTTATTGTAAAAAACCGTGACCATAGACCTTTTAGGTCACCCCTCAAAACTGTGACCATAGACCCCTTAGGCTACCCTTTTTTAAAAAACCTGACCATAGGATTTATGGTAAAAAAAACCTTGACCATAGCTTTTTTTTGTCACCCTAAAAAACCGTGACTATAAGAACCGCAATAAATCGAACGGTTAATTAAGTGGTTATATTGCCCAAATTTGATTCCGAAAAGTTAGAGTGAAATTTGAGGTTTTTAAACATCATTTTTTGAACCAGTGTGGGTCGTTCCGAGTCAGAAAATGCGCTTTTTTGCAAAAAAATCGTAAAAAACTGCGAACCGGCGGTGTGAGCTGGTTGAACCGGTTCAAGTTTGCCCCGGTGCTGCACAAAAAAAAAGTTATTAAAAATAAAAAATCTTAGAAAATATTAGAAACAGAAAATCGAGCATTAATTTTAAAGGTTTGGCATGAAGTTGGGCAAACGGGCTAAAAACGCTAACGATTTGAACCGGGCCCAAGTTGGACCCAAGTCCAACATATATAAAGGTTCATTTAATGAACCCTAGCCTCATAAACACACACACACACTTCAGAAATTGAGAAAGGGGGAAGAGGAAGAAGAAAATCTATTCACCTCAATCTTCCAGGCTCATATCTTGAGCTAGAGAGCTTCGATTTGCGTGCCGTCAGTGCTACGCGTTCCTTGCAAAGAGCTCTACAAAACCCATCCAAGAAACTCTAGAGGTAAGTTCGAAATCTCTCCAGTTCTGATCTCCAAAATTTCGGGTACCTAGGGTTTATGGCTAAGTGAGTTCTTGTGATTCTTGGTGTTTCGGCTCACTCTAATCCTTGCTTAGCTTTGGATTTTGCATCCAAATTTGTTGGAAAAAGTAAGAGGCTTTGATATCTTGTGAAATTATGTTTATGTTGAGCCCTAGGTTGATTTTGTGGTAATTTATATGTATATAGCCTTGATTATTGTGAGTTTGGAGCTTGTTGGTGCTTGTTGGAGTTACTTTGGGTTGGATTTTGGTTGAAAGCTCATTTTGGTTCATATTGGGGATCGGCCAAGGTATGGTTTCAGTTTTTTCTATGTAGTAATATATATTCATGGACAATTAGGCTAGTGACCCATAGGATAGGATTGGATTTTAAATGGTTGTTGAATGTGTTGGTTGTGGTTGTATGATGACGTTTGATGAAATGACAAATTTGAGTTGATAATGAAGATTTATAGTGATATGTTGAGAATGCATGATTTATGAAGTTGAGTAGTGGATTATGTTGATAAATGTGATATTGGTGTCGATCTATGGGTAATATAGTTGGAAAAATTGTTAATGAAGTTGATATATGAGATATATTGATATTGATGTTGTGGATAAAGAAAAATGTGGTATGTTTGGTGTATTGCCATAGAGTGTTGAATTTGATTAGAATTAGAATTTTGGAGTGGTTTGGGTTGGTTTGGGTGTGTTTTATGAAGGAATTGTGAAAATTGTGATTTTGGGTAAAAGTGAAATTTTTGGTAAACTTTGTCAATCATAACTTTTGCCTCAATTTTCAAAATTGGTTGAAATTTAACTTAGAATTAAAGATCTCTGAAAACCCTTTAAAATCGTATAAAGTTTGTGAAATTTGGAATTTTGTAGAGGAAGTTATGATCATTCAAAATTGGTGTTGAAAATCTAAAAATTTTGCAACGTTACAGAATTTTGAGTATTCTTGGTGTGTGCGCACACACACCCTTGTGCCCACGCACACTCTGCATAAATGGTGACCTGTGCGCACGCACAGACCTGTGCGTCTCACACGCAGAGGCAGGCCTGCAGCGTTGGCGCAGCTTGTGCGCGCGCACAACAAAGGAAAATTTGCAACCTGTGCATACGCACAGACCTGTGCGCACGCCACACGTTGGGAGGCCAGTCTGTTGGGGCGCTACACAGGTTGTGCGAGTGAACAGACCTTTTTGTTTTTGATACCTGTGCGTACGCACACCTTTAAAAATTTCCTGGCGTGCGCACGCACACCCTGTGCGGACGCACACACCCTGTTCTTCAAATTTTGCTTTGTTTTACAACTATTCTACTCTCCCAACAAGTTGTAAGCTTCTATAACACCAAAAGATTTGGCCATAAATTAAACATGGTACATAAATTAAGGGTTCTAGTACATGATTTTATGATATATTAGAAAACGGAGGCCTAGTTTCTGGTGTACTGAGAATGGTTTGACGTTAGGTGGAGGATGATTGATACATGAGATGAGGAATGATGAACTTTGATATTTGGAAACTGAGTTATGGATGGACAGTGGTTGAGATGAGTCGAGGACTCGATTGAGATGATGGATCTATGTGTACTGAAAGTGTTTTCTAAAACTACTTATATGTTGCTTTTACTGTGATTATGAGACGCTATGCGCCCGGCAGGGACGGTGATTAATCCCGCCTGTCGAGGTAGCGGCGGTGTAAGGACGGTGGTTATCCCGCTTTGTGCTTAGATGTGAGGACGGAGGCAAAGATCCGCTCACATCCCTTCGGATCTATAAGGCGTGCAGGCGCCGGTACTTGGACAGTGATCCGGGCACTATATCTCGGGGGTTCCAATATACGAAAATCCGAAGGACGACGTCTCCATGGAGATGTGTCGGGTTGAAAGTTAAATCGACAATATGATATCAACAGCAGTAGGGCAGGCATTCATCATATGCATTTCTATCTTTTTGTATGTTTTGATTACTTGCAAAGGCTTGCCTAATTGAATAACATGTTTTACCTGCTATTTTGACTTAATATGCCTTATATACTTCTACTTGTGTTTTTACTTGTATTGTATATACTTGTGTTTTCACTTGGATTGAGGGGTTGGAGAGCAGTGGCGATGGGATCGCTTGGAGGATCGGGTGGTGAAGGCTGTGGAACAGCAGTGTTTAAATAGAGTAGAAATTCCCCTAAGATAGTTTACCCTATTACGGTACTATGGTTAAGTTGTGTTAAGGAATTACATATTATACTTACCTGTTTTAGAATGCTTTAAGCTGAATTTGTGATGGATATGGAGTCTAGGATTGCCTTTAGCGTCCTGGGGTCTTATATCCTACATCACTGTGAACTGTTACCATACTGAGAACCTCCGGTCTCATACCATATTGTAACACCCTAACTACCAAAGCTCACGCTTCCGACTGCGCAACTCTGATAGCTCGGACATTACGGACGACACTTATACTATTTAATATTAAAATATGAGCCTGTTTAAAACTTTAAAAACGCAATCACTCCCAAAATACTTTCGTTCGACAAGTACATCAATAGATACCATACAACTTACAAAAACTCTTAAAGAAGATACAACCATATATATTTACATACATATATATAAGTTAATATTACAAACATTAACCAATACAATTCCTATCCCTCTTATAGAATATATCAAGATAAAGGCGAGGGTACAAATAATAATCTAAAGCACTACAGAGCAACTCAATAACAAATAATTAAACTCTTCATAACTTCTGCGCCCAAATCCTGAAGGGAAAAATGTAAGGGGTAGAACATCATCCTCAAAGGGTTCTCAGTAGAGGTTTTTTGGGAATTACCGTAATAGGATACATGAAGATAAACCGTCTAGTGATTAATAACCATCTTATGCCTCTTTTCAAAAACAACAGTTTACAAATAAAGTAAAAAAAAAAAAATCTTTTTTGAAAGAGGAACTGTTCAATTCTCAAACATCAAAGCATTTCAAAAAGGTTTATCTATACTAAACCAAAATAACCTTTCATATATTATTCCAAACCAGAACCAACAAAACCGAAATCATCTATCGGTCCATTCATTCAACCACGGCCCTAGGCCAAACAATCCAACCACAACCAACCACTACAATCCAACAGGGTTCCAGTGCAAACACAATAGGAAGATGCACACAAACAAACAGTTATTGCAGTAGAACAATTAGCAGTTAATCACTAGGCAAACCAAGTACAATATGCATACCAAACAATGTCACATAGAATGCATATGATACATGCCTGTCCCTAGTGGCTGATGATATCATCTGTCGTTATAGAGCCAACCCGACAAGTCCTGGTAGCTAACCATTGGACTGTCCCTCTGTCGCGCATCCCAACTCGAGTTATACTCATCATAAACTTGATCATAAACATGATCCATATCCATCACCCTCACTGGTGAATATTTCGGGGGCGAGCTCATCCGGGACTTTCACAGTGCCCGGCCACACTTACGACATAGGGTCAACAGAGTATCAAGTCTCAACCTGGAGCACGTGGTGGCTAGCCACTGCTACTACCCAGGGAAAACCCTCATCTCCGATAGTGGAAGTGCAAAACATCACAACTTATCAAATCTCAGCATAAATGCTTTCATTCTAATCATGGATCAACATCCATCTCAGCCATCCGGCTCACGGTTAATCCAGAACCAGCCATATTATAATCACACACAGCCATCCGGCTCACGGTTTCAATCAGAACCAGCCAATATTCATATCATTCAAAGCCATTCCCGGCTCACAACAAAACAGCACTTCCACATTCAAAATCATACAAATTATGAAATCGGCATTTAAGCCATAAATCATTTCTCAATTCATTTCACTTTGAAATCAAGTTTCAACCTTTTCAGCCTGGTTTTAGAAATCTCGTTTCTCAAGTCATCTCAGGCTCATAAGCCAAATTTACTCAAAGTGAGTCCCTTTTTAAAACAGAGCCACTCTCGGCATTCTATTTCAAACTTCCAAACCATGGCAAGTTAAGGATTATTTCAAAGCATTCAAAATCACCATCTAACAATGGGATTTTATAACAAAAGTTTCTCAGGCAGGTCAAGTCTTTAGGGAAGGTCAACCTATATCAATTCCTTAAATTCATTGAAACTCTTTAAATCATAAATTCTCGGTCAAGTAAATAAAATAAGATTTTTTGAAATCGAAATCAACATACAAAATCACAAGTTCCAACCCGGTCCAAAAATCAACCATTGAAAACGGAACCGGTTCATTTGAATCAAACCGCTTTCAGATTTCTTTTGGAACCCATTTTTTCAACTCTTCCAAAATGCCTCAAACTTGATTACTCAATCAAAAGTCTAGGTTCCTTTAAAAATCACTAAAAACTCCATTTTATATTGAAATCAATATTAAAGCATCATTCTTTCCTTCAGTGATTCAAACGTTACAAATAGTTCAGTTTTAAATAAGCCAAACTCAACGTATGAGGTTCATCAAGTAATTAAGCTTGAAAACATAAATATCTTCTTAATAAATCAAATAATACAATTTCTCAAATCTAACCTTTTAAATAACTTTTCAACAAGACTAGGATTGCTGAAATTTGGCAGCACCTCCCCTAAAACTTGGACTTTTGCCACCGGTTCGGGTCCCAACTAAACATTTCTCATTCCTTTTCAGCAGCTCAAAACCAAAAATCATTTAAAGGCAAGCTAAATCCAACGATCGCCTCAGTGGCGTATCTCAAGGAAATCATTTCAAAATCAACTCAATATCAACCGTTTAACTCATTCCAAGGCCTTAAAGAAACAGCTCAGTAATAAATCATTTGTCCAAACCAAGTCAATTAAGTAAAACCAGGCTGAACTCAAAAGTGCATTCGACTTTTCAAATCATCAAAAATAATTAACTCAAATCAAATCAATCCTCAACGAATTAAACTCGGATTCAAATCTTTAAAGAATCAACTTCAAAACATTACATTTCACAAGCCGCACAACAATTCAGCCAACCAACATCCATAATCATTCGAGTCAATCAAATAATACATAAGGCAGATAAATCACTAAATACACAATATCCACATCAAGTATTCCATATGTAATAATTCCAATACATAAAATATAGTTTTTGGAAAGCGCCCCTACCTCAAAACACAAATTCCATACCCAAACGCTTCATCAAGTCCTTTCCGCCTCAACCCGAAATCAACAATCGAAATCCCGGCAACCAAAACCTCGGTTCCAAGCCATTTTCGCAACAGTCTCAACAAATCTAATCGCACATTATTACTTGGATGACCCAGTACACTTGCTGGTTAGTTGTGCGAAGTTGTGTTAATGCCATGGTATTGAACACCAAGTTTTTGGATTCATTACCGGGGATTATTTGATTTGTGAAAAGTATTGATCACAATTTCGCGCTACCAAACATACACAAGTTATAATAGGGAATCAAGTAAAGCATACACAAAGCCAACATTATACATAAACATGACTTATAGCATAGATTATACATACATATAAAGGTGCTGTCATATATATCATATGTTAGCATACAACCCTTCACATCTTGCTACTATATACAAAATCAACACTTCAGGCCCTGGTTCATATAGAAAACCCTAAGCTGGCGTCCAAAACTAGCCTAGTCAACTATGTACACCCTGTCCTATTAGTGAATCTAATTAAAAGTGAGAAACTAACACAAAAAAACTACCAAAAAGCACAACCTCAGCACCCAAACATCAGCTATCATCATCATAGGAGATCACAATCATGTCAGAACACTCTTCAAGATCCTCGTCCTCATCATAAGATATTTCGATAATCTCTGGAGGGGCGCTAGCACTCGTACTACTAGTCTGACCAACACTCGTCAGTCCACTAATAGAGGTAGTGAGTGGCTCCTCAGAAGATGGCTCGGATAAAGATACTGAGATCTACTCTACTGGGATATCTTCCTCTAGTATAGGTTCTGGTATATGCTCTTCGATGGGCTCAGGCTTAGGGTCTACCTGATCCACAAGCTGATCAAGATGCTGATGAGGTGCTAGCTGGTCACTGAGCGGGCAAAATGGAGTGTCCGGGTAGAGCCAATGCAGCAGGAACTCATAGTGCATATCAGGGTTAAACTGTAGAGTGTGGTGCGCAAAATTGAACTCTGCACAACTGACCCGGCAAGTGAACCGGGTCGTCCAAGTAATACCTCAGGTGAGTGAGGGTCGAATCCCACGGATATTATCGGATTGAGTAAACAATGGCTATCTTGTAAATCTTAGTCAGGTGATTAGAAAAGATGGTTGTTTGTTGAAAGCATAAACGAAATAGTAAAGAATGAATTTCCAGATTAGTGTAAAAGCAGTGATGGATAATTAGTTAAGGCTTCAGAGATGCGTATTCTTTCCGGATTAACTTTTCTTACTGTCTACTTTAATAATAAATGATTCATTCAATGGCAGCCGTAATTGAATAACTCATGTAGTATCCTCATCAAGTTAGTCTCTTCTAAATCATAGTAGTCCACCATATCCGAGCAACTCATGTAGCATCATCATCAAGTTAACTCATGGCTTCCAACTATAGTCGAAGGTGAAGTCCTAAGCAATCCACTCCCCTTCGTGATCCTACTCAAAATTCCACAAACAAGGTCGGATCTTTCGGATCAGAGAATGCTGCTTCTCATACTCTAGCCTTAACGCCACAAAAACCTCAGTAACCCACGGTCAATGGGATTATATGTCACATATCCAAAGTCATCCAGACACGCTCTTGGAATCCACAGTGCACTCTCTAGCTGTGGTTCAATGCTATCCAGGTCAGGACTCACACGGAACCCATGTAGAACAAGGATGATTATCATGGGTCATCCTCAGTTCATGAGATGAAAAAGAAAATGCACAAGAGAATAGAATTAAATGTTTATTGAAATAGAACAGTAGTATTATTAATCCATGTGAATCAGTAGAGCTCCTAACCCTAACTTAGGAGGTTTAGTTGCTCATGCTTTACAGTAAGTATAATAAACTATTATTTTATGATATATTTTGGACTGAATTGAGTGGGTTTTGTTAACTATTCTCACACTTATTCATGTAAATTGCATGTTTTTCATTTCCTTCCTAATTTTGTGCTATGATTGAAAACATGCTTCCTAAGCCTTAAAATTGTTTATTTTTAATTCTCCTTTATTACCATTCAATGTCGGGATATATTTATGAAGTATTTTTAGGGTTAAAGTAAAATGTGAAGAAGGTAAAGATGAGGCAAAATATCCTAAACATGGGTGATCTTCTCCTTTAAATACTAATCTAATAACTAAGAAGTACAAAAAGTATGACAGACTAGACTAGAGGTGCGAAAATCCATCCTTAGGCCCACTTTGGTTGAGTACTTGGAATGAGCTTGGCATCCAACTTTGAGGAATGGGTGTTGAACGCCCATTAGGGAGTGATTGGCGCTGCCTTGCTTCTTGGTGGGTGTTGAACGCCCCAAAGTGGGTGGTTCTTGGGCGTTTAATAGGGGGTAGCTCCTTGGCATTCTGCATTCAACACCCAATATAGGCAGGCTCTTTTGAAGAAAAGTATAGACCATTAAATATTGTTAGAAATCTCTAGAAGTTAGCTTTCTAACACCGTTCAGAACACATCATTTAAATCTCTGTAACTCCAGAAATGCTTGTTTGAGTGCATGGAGGTCAGATTCTGACAGCATCTATGCTTTCCTTGCCTCTGAATCAGACTTTGCCAAAGCTCCCCAATTTCAGCCAGAAATTACTTCAAATCACCATAAAACACAATAACTCAAAGTTAGAATTAAAAAATGTGAATTTAGCACTAAAACCTATGAAAACATAATAAAACTTAAATAAAACATAACTAAAATAATATGAAAATGATGCCAAAAATTGTATAAAATATCTGCTCATCAGAACACCAAACCTAAACTATTGCTTGTCCCTAAGCAACCAAAAACAAAGTAGGATCAGGAAGAAGAGAAGGATACAATAGATCTCAAAGTTTTTTCAATGAAGCTCAGTTCCAATTGATGAACAAGGCTAGTAACTATTTACTTCTAAACAGTTTTGGCATCTCACTATCCTTTGAAGCTCAGAAGTGTTGGTGTCTTTAGGAATTCAGAATCTAGATGATATTATTGACTCTCTTAATTTAGTTCTTTTTTATTCTTGAACATTGTTTCTTTTTTAGAGACTGGACGTGACCCTAAGTGTTTTGTTTTCCCGTATTACGACCGGATACATAAACGCCACAGATACTTGACTGGGTGAACCTCTTAGGATTGTGATTCAGCTTTGCTAGAATCCCCAGCTATTGGTATCTAGATTTCTTAGGCACACTCTTTTTCTTTTGGGATCACGACTTTAACTGCTCAGTCTCAAGCTTTTCACTTGAAAGCTTCACACCACAAGCATTTAGTTAGGGGGAGGAGCTCATTTGAACTTTTTAGGCCAAGATTTTGTTTCTTTTAGGCCTTCCTAACCATTGATGCTCAAAGCCTTAGATCCCTGCTCTTGTCTTTTGGTTTAAGGAGCTATTGGCTTTTTCTCTTTCTTCTCTCTTTTTTGTTTTCTTTTCTTTCTCTTTTTCTTTCTTTTTGCTACTTTTTCTTACTTCAAGAATCAATAATTGGATTTTTCAAATTACCAATAATACTTCACCTTTTCCATCATTCTCTCAAGAACCAACATTCTTTACTCCAACATCAAACATGTATTGTTGATTCAGGCATTCAGAAAGTAAAAGTAATGCCACCACATCAATTAATTAGACTATTCTTATTATATAACTCGAGATTATGTACCTTCTTAAAAAATTTGAAATTTTATTTAAGCTCAACGGAATGATAAGAGGAATATTTTATACCTAATTGATAGAAGGGAAATACTAAATCTAGAATCCTAATAGTGATCATGCGGTTCTCAAATTAAAAGACAGAAAAATAAAATACTAAAATAAGACTTCGATAAAATTAAACTCAACCACCTTAGTCATGGTGGTCATTATTCTCTTTAAGGGATAATTTCTGACGCTTCAGCTCTTCTAGTTCACCCCCTTGCTTCTCTTGTTCCTTAACTAATTTGCAAGGCATGCAAGTTTGGTCCTTTTGCTCCTCTTTCAATTGATCCAAAGTGGATTGCAATTGTGCAACAGATGCCTCCAGCTTAGTCCAATATTCAATTGGGGGATTATTCTATTCTTGCTCAGGCTCAGGTGTCTTCCTCTTGGGATGATCGTCTGGTATTTTGGAGCTTTCTATCACTTCCTTGGTAATTGGGTTGTTTGTGGGAATACATGAGTCTCTGTTAATTAGGACTTCAGCCTCGTTACAGAGGCGAGAGATAAGGTTTGGAAAGGCCAATCTGGCTTGAGTTGATATCCTGTTTGCAAACTTGTACAGTTCAATGGGAATCAATTGGTGAACTTCCACCTTATTCCCCATTATGATGCAATGAATTATGATAAAAGAGACCTCAGATCGATTCCTAGTAGGGAGTATGGAGCACCCAATTAAGTCCAGCCAACCCCTAGCAACTGGTTTGAGGTCCACTCTTCTCAGTTGGTTTGGTTTGCCTTTTGTGTCATTGATCTATTGAGCTCAAGGCAGACATATGTCCTGTAGAACCTGATGCAGCTTTGGATAGGCTTGTACCTTTCTATTAAAGGATTCTGAATCATCCCTTTGTGGGGGGTAATTTAAAGATCTCTCTCACTTTTTCAAGATGAAAATAGAGAGTCCTTCCTCGGACCATAGTCCGAAAAGTATGGAACCCTTGTCCCTTTTTCTTTTGCTTATGTATCATCCACAATTTTGTATTGAATTCATGGATCATTACTATTCCAACATTGGTCACAGACTCACAGGGTTGGCCAGAGTTTCCCAGCCTCTCTTTTGAATATACTCTTGGATCTCTGGGTACTCATCTTCTTTCAATTTGAATCTTGCCTCCGAGATTACTGTCCTTTTGCACAGTATTTTGTAATAATGTTCTTCATGCTTCATGGTGTAGAATCTGAAAGGTTTGAAAACAGCTATTGGTGTTGGTAGGTCATCTTCTTTCTTACTTCTTGGAGTGGATCTTCCACTTTTTGGAGCCACGGAGTTTGAATGAATGAGAGAGCAAGGCTCTTTTCACACCAAACTTAAAAGTTTTGCTCGTCCTGGAGTAAAAAAAAAGAAGAGAAAGAAGGCGAAAAAGGAGGAGAAGAATTCAAATGGAAGATGGTGAAGTAGGTGTATAGTGCGGATGGTATAAATAGGGAGGGTTAGGGTGGGTTTCGAAAATTAGTTAGATAAAAAGATAGTAAAGATATGATTCAAACTTTGGTAAAATATAAGAAAGATAAGTTTTAAAATTGTTAAAGCATTAAAGATATGAAAAAGATTAAGAAATGTAAGATATAAGTTATTAAAGATATGGAAAAGATTTAAAAGTTTAATAAAGAATTTGAAAAATAATTGAAAAAATATGAAAAATTGAAAAAGAGATGGAAAAGAATTGAGAAAGATTTGAAAAAAATTTAGATTTGAAAAGAATTTGAAATTGAAGGATGATGGTTGAAAAATTCTTATTTAAAAGATATGATTAAAAAGATAAGATTTGGAAAAGATATGGGTTAAGAAAATCAAAACTTCCCTACCCTTGTTAGGCGTTGAACGCACAGAATTCCCCTATTCTGGCGTTCAACGCCAAGATCCTGCTCCACATGGGCGTTGAATGCCCAGACATTGCTCCTTGGCTTGCGTTCAACGCCAGTTTGCCATTCCTCTTGGGGCGTTGAACGCCCAGCCAGTGCTCCCTGACTGGCATTTAACACCAACTTAGCATCCTCTTCAGGCCATTGAATGCCCAACCAATGCTCCCTGGCTGGAGTTTAACGCCATCTTGGCATCCTTTTCAGGGCATTGAATGCCTAGGCAGTGCTCCCTGGCTGGCGTTTAACGCCAACTTGGCATCCTCTTCAGGGCATTAAACGCCCATCCTTCCCCTTGTTTGGCCTTCAACGCCAGCAAGGGGCTTTCCCAGGGTGCATTGTTTTTAGTTCTGAACATTTCTGTCCGTGTTCTAAGAAGTACACATGATCAGAAACATTAGAAAGCAAAGTAACTATGAAAAAATTGAAATTGAAGGGAAATTAAATCAAATGAGAATAAATAGAGCAACATAAAATGATAATATACTATTAATCATTGGGTTGCCTCCTGGTGCACAAAATTGTGATCTCTATGGTGCCAACAACTTGGTCCGCACAATTGTAATCTCAACTCTTTTTCACAACTTCGCACAACTAACCAGCAACACTGGGTCGTCCAAGTAATAAACCTTACGTGAAGTAAGGGTCGATCCACGGAGATTTCGGCTTGAAGCAAGCTATGGTCATCTTGTAAATCTCAGTCAGGTGGATTGAAATGGTTATAGAGTTTTGATAATTAAAAGATAAATAAAACATAAAATAAAGATAGAGATACTTATGTAATTCATTGGTGGGAATTTCAGATAAGCATATGGAGATGCGTTGTTCCTTCTGAATCTCTGCTTTCCTATTGCCTTCATCCAATCCTTTATACTCCTTTCTATGGCAAGCTATATGTTGGGTGTCACCATTGACAATGGATACTTCCCGTCCTCTCAGTGAAAATGGTCCTCTACGGTTTCTGTACAGCTAATTAATTATCAGATTTCTCGTCTCGGATGAAAAATACCATGCACAGATATCGTATGGCTAATTAGCTGTTGGTTCTCGATCATGTAGGAATAGGATTTACTATCCTTTTGCATCTATCACAACGCCCTACAGTCGCGAGTTTGAAGCCCGTCACAGTCATCCCATCCCAGATCCTACTCAGAATACCACAAATAAGGTTTAGACTTTCTAGATCTCAGGAATGCAACCAATAGATTCTAGCCTATACCACGAAGATTCTAATCTCGGATTCAGATGCCCCATTGTCAGAGGGGAGTCGATATGAATCCTTGATTAGAAACCCAAGAGATATACATTCAAGCTTGTTTGCATGTAGAACGGGAGTGTTTGTCAAGCACGCGTTCATAAATTGAGAATGGTGATGAGCGTCACATAATCATCACATTCATCATGTTCTTATGTGCGAATGGATATCTTAGAATAAGAATAAGCTTGAATTGAATAGAAGAACAATAGTACTTTGCATTAATACTCGAGGAACAGCAGAGCTCCACACCTTAATCTGTGGTGTGTAGAAACTCCACCATTGAAAATACATAAGTGATAAAGGTCCAGACATGGCCGAATGGCCATGCCTCCCAAATAACATGAAACAATCAAAAAAGGGTTCAAAGACCTGATCCCAAGATCAAGGATGATCAAAAGATGTCTAATACAATAGTAAAAGGTCCTATTTATACTAGACTAGTTACTAGGGTTTACAAAAACAGGTAAATGATGCAGAAATCCACTTCCGGGCCCACTTGGTGTGTGCTTGGGCTGAGCATTGAAGCTTTCATGTGTAGAGACTTTTTTTGGAGTTAAACGCCAGTTTTTATGCCAGTTTGGGCGTTTAACTGCAACTTCTATCCTGTTTCTGGCATTTAACGCCAGAATAGGGCAGGAAGTTGGCGTTTGAAC
>QBTX01002082.1:0-25784 GCA_003063285.2 Arachis monticola
TCCAACCACTTCTGTGAGCGAAATAAACCTGCAGCAACTAAGGTGAAAAATTATAAAAGCCAAGATGCCTTATCCTCGGAAACTCCGCCAAGCGGAGCAGGATAAGCCATTTGCCCGCTTTGCAGACTACCTAAGGACTCTTGAAATAAGATTCGTTTGCAGAGGCACTGGAGCAAAATACCTCTTATGCTAAGTTTCATGATGAAAGAGATCTTAAGTCATAAGAAGGATTGGAGAGGAACTGAAAAAGTATTTCTCATTGAAGAATGCAGTGCAAGTCATTCTTGAAAAGCTTTACCAGAAAAAGTCAAGATCCAGGAAGCTTTATGAACATGCACATAGGAAGGTGCTTGCACCAAGACAGGCCTATGTGATCTTGGAGCAAGATCAATCTAATACCTGCCATCCAATATCAGAAAGCTTGGGTTGACTGAAGGAAGTCAAAGAGCAAACTCGGAAATGCCTCCAACTTGCTGATGGCTCCAATTAAATATCATCAGGCATAATGAGGACATGATTGTCAAACTTGGGCCATTCGCCTTTCCAACTGACTTTTTTGTGCTGGAGATGGAGGAGCCCAAGAGTGCAACTCTCATTCTAGAAGACCCATTCTTAAGCAACTGGATGGACCTCATGACGTCCAAAAAGGGGATTTAACCCTGAGAGTCAATTATGATGAGTTCAAGTTGATTGCTGTAAAAGCTATGCAGGATCCAGACACATCAAATGACTGCTTGAGCACTTGATATTATTGACTCTTTAGTGGAGGAGGTCAATATTTTGACTGAAAGTCTTGATTCAGAGCTAGATGACATCTTTAAAGATGTTCATGCTGATCTGGAGAACTAAAGGGAAAAAAGAAATTTCTTGAAATTTCCCCTCAATTTAGAAGAAAAACCTCCTTAAACCAGAGCGTCAGCCACTACCACCATCCCTGAAATATGCATTTCTGGGAGAAGAGGACACTTTTCCAGTGGATCTAAGCTCTGCTTTAAACCTACAGGAAGAGGAAGCACTAATTAAGGTGCTAAGGACAACACCAAGACAGCTCTTGGGTGGTCCATAAGTGATCTAAGGGCATTAGCAAAGCAAGATGCAATGCACAAGATCCTATTGGTGGATGATGCTAAGCCAGTGTTCAACCACAAAGGCGGCTAAACCAGCCATGAAGAAGGTGGTGCAGAAAGAGGTCCACTAAAGTACTAGAGGCTGGGAATTATTCCTATTCTACACCCCTGGGTGAGCCATGTCATGTTGTCCCAAGAAGGGAGGCATAACAGTGGTTGTCATAATGAAAAGAATGACTGGTTCCTACAAGAACAACTACAGGGTGGCGTATGTGAATTGACTTAAACAGAAGGCTTAATATAGCCACCAGGAAGGATCCATTTTCCTTTACCATCATAGACCAGATGCTAGGAGACTAGCAGGTCATGAAATATTACTGCTTTTTGATGGCTATTCAGGTTACAACCAAATTGCAGTAGATCCCAGGACAAGAGGAAAACAGCATTTACATGTCGTTCTGGGCAGTATTCCTACAGAAGGATGCCTTTTGGTCTGTGCAATGCACCTGCAAACCTTTCAGAGGTGCATACACTCTATCTTCTCAGAGATATGGTAGAAAGAATATCATCTGGGATTGACTTTCCAGTATTTTGCGAGACTTTCCATTCAGCTCCTGCCTTAACCGATCTTAGAGCACGTTGTGCTGAAAGATGCACAGTAGACTCTAACTCTGCGGTGCTTGAAAACTAGGGTAAAGTAATGTCCATCTATATGGTGTAACTTGAAGGAATTGTCCTTGGCACCTAAAATTTGCAAGCAATGGAATAGAGGTGGATAAGGCAAAAAGTAGAGGTATTATTGAGAAATTACCGACGCGCACCGTGCCAATGTTTAAGGCAATCAAGGAAGCTTTCTGGGGGGCATTGCTAGGATTCTACGAGAAGGTGTTAGTAAGGGATTATCAAAAAAATTAGCCAAACTCTGAGTAATTGCTGCTAGCGGCTGGCACTTCCATTTAATTTTTGATATATGAGTGTCTGCAGCTAGCTTTGAGATTTGAAAGGCTTATAGCTGGTGCAGCACGCAGCCAGTCAATCTCTGCTAGCCAGACTGGACATTTACCGGTGATTGAAACTAATGTGTGATTGGCCACGTCGTGCCACTGGTGCGCATGTCTGGTGACAGTTAATTTGGGACAAGAGGCATGGTAAAGGGCTTCTGCATGTCATTTAATTATTGCGCAAGCCGTATATTTCTACAATGATGCATGGTCAGGTAAGAAACTACACAAACCACAAAAATAGGTAGTTACTTGCTCAGTGTTTATTGGCTAATTTGACTAAGTTCAGATCTTATTTTAGAAGGATTCAAAGTGGGATTGTGGTAACTGACTATGCTGCTTTAAATATTTCTGTTACTCACAAAGCAAGATTCAATAACCCAGGCTCCATAAGATAATGGGGTGTTGCTTCTGGCAAGAGTTTGATAGTACGAAAATAAGGAGACAGAAAAGGGTACAGGACGAATCAAGTAGGCTGATGCAACCTGTCAAGGATAGAACTAAGTGAGCATAGGAAGTCAGTCCTCCCTCCTACGTGAGGTATCTGCTGAAACCTGTTTCGGTCATGAGCTATTATTTGTTTGCTATCAGGAAGCTCCGTGGCTGGTACAAACAGTGGCAGAACGTATAAGTTTTCCAAGGGGGGGTTTCTCTTCTTGTAGTCCATGGAGAGGGAAGCATGAAGAGCTTGCTCTCAGAAACAAGCACAGTCAAAAGCAATTCGGTGAGCCGCTCACAACTAAATCTAAGTTTGGTGTTGGATAGCCGCACCGACCATTCTAGTTGTGTAAACCGTATCAGTCAATGAAGTTTGGTGTTGGGTAGGTTCCAACATTGCTCTAAAACTATCTGTGAGGCCCCTAATGAGAGCTCCCATTATGCAAGCGACTGACATTTAAAAGAAGCGCTGTCTGGGAGGCAAGACCCCAATGTATTTTTATTATTCTTCCTTTTGTTTTTTTTGTTCTCTTTTTTCTTTTTTATTTTATTTTTAATTTTTTTTTTTTTTAAAAAAATAATTGAAAAAGCAAAATAGAAAGAAAAATAGAAAGAAAAACAGGCAACACCCGGAGGAAGATCTTTGCTTGGCGTTTAAACGCCATATGAGGCTAATGGCAGAGGTAACGCATCGGCTGTTTTAACGCCAATGAAGTCGGGCTACCAACCTGCGGTCGTTTAATGCCAGAAGGGGACACTGGCGAATGCTATGTTGCTGGCGGCGTTAAGCGCCAGTAAATGGCACCTGCCTCAGCGACTTTAACGCCTAGAGGATGGCAGATATTATGCATTTTATGCTCACCAACTTGGTGCAGGGATGAATTAATCCTTGCCACCTGGTCAGGATCTGTGGACGGCCCACAGGAATTCGCACCAGCCTAACCCCTCCTACGTGCTCTCATCTACTTTCTTTTTTTTGCTCAGGAAGATGGGCGATCAAAACTTTGATCATAGTTGGTGTGGTAAAAGCCTTGCTTTTTGTTTCTCTATGAATGCATTTATGGCACCTAAGGCCGGAAAGAACCTCTAGAAAGAGGAAAGAAGGCAAAAACTTCCACGTCTCCGAGCCATGGGAGATGGAGAATTCATCTCAAGGATGCACTTTCCTCCCAAACAACTATTGGGGAGGCAAATCAATACCGCTCCCTAGGAAATTGAGTTCCAACATGTTGGAGAACTAAGAGGTGAAACAACCACAGAACTATCCTCCCCTCGCATTGAAAAAAGAGGATCATTATTAGAATCATTAGAAGTAGGGCAAATCAAAAGGCATAGAAAGAGATAGAAGACACATAGCACGGTCTTCATAAGATCTCCATAGCTTAGGAAGAACATTAGGCCTCCATCACTTAAGGTGGACTGCCGTTCTTAATCTCCTTTTTTTATATTCATTTTTTCGAATCTTCTATGCTTATGTTTATCTAGTGTTTTGTGTCTTACTGATAATTAGTATCTTAGTGTCTAATGCCTTTAAAGCTATGAATGTGTCCTAATGAATGCCATGCAACCTCTCTCTTAAATGAAAAATGCTTTAATCACAAAAGAACAAAAAGTACACGTGAGTGATTTTGAATTTCATCTTGTGAAACTAGTTGAATTAGGTTTGATGTGGTGACTGATACTTTTTGTGTTTTCTGAATGAATGCTTGTAACAGTTGCATATGTCTTTTTGGAATTTGTTTGTGTTTTGAGAATGTTAAAATTGTTTGGCTCTTCGAAAGAATGAGGAAAAAGAGAACTGTTATTTAGGATCGTTGAAAAATCATCCCAAATTTGTATTCTTGAAAGCAAGAAAAAGCAGTTGATCAAAAAAAGAAAAACGAAAAAAACAAGAGAGAAGAAATAGAAAAGAAGAAAAGAAAGGAGAAACATAAAGTTGTGATCCTAAGGCTAAAAAGAGGTGTGATTAAGAACCCTGGAGCACGCTCTAATGGGGACTCTAGCAAAGCTTGAGTCACAATCTGAAAAGGTTCACTCCAAATTATGTGGTTTTGTTGCATGTTATGTACCGTGTGAACACTGGAGAGACAGGAGTGCTTTGTGATCCACAGCCAAGACTCAATGAAAGTAGCTATGTTCAAGTAATCATCATACTTAAACTAGGGAGAATGCAATAACACTATCTGATTCTGAAAGTTCTTATGGAATGCCAATCATTCTAAACCTTCAAAGGGAATGAGTGAGTGCCAAAAACTGTTTCAGAAGAAAAGCTAAAAGTCCCGAAAAAACATCATGTAATGGACTAAGTTGGTCTTGATATTTTTGGAGTCTGATAGTATAATTTCTTCTTTTTATTCTATTTTTGATTTTCAGTTTCTTGTGGGACAAGTCACCAATTTAAGTCTGGTGTTGTGATGAGGCGGCATTAATTTATATCGCTTTTGTTTGGCAATTGTTTTTTAGTATGTTTTTAGTACTATTTTAGTTAAAAAAACTGTTTTTTATATTTTTATTAGTTTTTATTAATTTACTGTTCTTTTTTTTTTTGGAATTAGATCTTTTATATGAGTTTTGTGTGTTTTTCTGGATTTCAGGTATTTATTCTGGCTGTAAATTGAGGGGTCTTCGAGCAAAAACTTGAATTCAGAGGTGAAAAGGACTGCAGCTGGCTTGTTTGGATTTCTGATCTTCCTGCAGCTCGACAGTGGAGTTTGCTGGAGTACAGAAGCGGGCTCATTAGCGCTGCTCTCAAGCCGGCGTGTGGGAAATTAGAACCTGGGCTTTCCAGCAATGTATAATAATGCCATATATTTTGCCCGAGATTTTGATGGTGGCCCAAAAACTGCCATTTGGCAGAATCAGATTCAGAATTTGCCAGGCGTTTAAACGCTGGAACTGGCATAAAAATTTGGAAGTTTAAACGCCCAAACTGTGCAATAAAAGCTGGCGTTTAACTCCAGAAAAAGTCCTACACATGAAAGCATTGCAATGGCTCAGCCGTCAAGCACACAACTAAGTGGGACCCAAAGTGGATTTTTCGTCATTTACTCATTTCTGTATACCTAGGCTTACTAGTTCACTATTAATAGGATGTTTTGACATTGTTATCGCTGTATCGCTTCATGAGGTCACTTTACACGGTTCTTTTGTATTTCCACGCATGAGTCTCTAAACCCCATGGTTGGGAGTGGGTGAGGAGCTTCTGCTGTGTTCTGTGATTCGATTAATTGCAATTTACTTACATGTTTGTTCATGTCAAATCAATGCTTTGCTCCATTCTAAGAAATTATTCACTGTTGTTGCTTAAATCGATGAATGTGATGATTTGCCGTTCGACAATCATCATCATTCTCATCTAAGAACGTCGTGCTGACAACTAACACCTCCGATTTCTACCTTAGTATTAAGTAATATCTCTTGGATTCTTTAACCGGAATCTTCGATGATATAAGCTTAGAACTGATGGCGGCATTCAAGAGAATCCGGTAAGGGTCTAAACTGTGTCTGTGGTATTCTGAGTAGATCAATGATTGAAATGACTATTGTGACGAGCTTCAAACTCCTAAGGGCTGGGGCGTAGTTTGCGACGAGACGTAAAAGAATGCACTCGGATTCTATTCCGGCCTGATTGAGGAACCGACAGATGCGATAGTGCGTGCCGTGCAGGGTGCGTTGAACATTTTCAGCTGAGAGGGTAGGTGAAACCACTTGACAAAGGTGAAACGCGCTTGCATACAAGCTTGCCAGGAAGGAGCCCTTGCGTGCTTGAAGAAGAAAACAGTTAGGGAAAGCAGTAGATTCCGAAGATGGATGCATGCTCCAAAAAGGCCTCAACCTATCTCGCCCATATGACTGCAAAACAAGTACTTATTTCAATGTTCTTTTTACTTTTCAACAATACAATCCTGATAATTTTCTTGATTATCTCTGATAAGCCTGACTAAGATTTACAAGATAACCATAGCTTGCTTCAATCCGACAATCTCCGTGGGATCGACCCTTACTCACGTAAGGTATTACTTGGACGACCCAGTGCACTTGCTGAACCAATGTTTCATCTATTACCTTCTCCACTCCAGCCTCATCACACAGTCGCTGAATGATGCTTGGGAAGACTAACCTTGTGCTATCCTTGGTGCTTTTCAGCACCCTATGGATGTTGGTTGCTATCATCTCCCCCAAATTGATGTTCTCCCCCTTCATTATGCTATAATTAGCACAACCCTTTCCTAAGTTACCTCCGAAGTGTTGGAGGTGGGGTTGAGGGATCTTCTCACAAAATCTAGCCACTCTCTAGCTTGAGGGCATAAGTCTCATCTTCTCAGCTGGTTTGGCCTTCCATCTTTGTCATTAATCCACTGGACATTGAGGACATAATTCTCATTCAAGATCTATTCAAAGCCAGGATCAAGTTGCTTCACCCTTTCTTCATAGCTTCAGGTGGAACTTGTGTGCTTTACCCCTAGCATTCTGTCCAAACTGGTAGGGCTGTAGTCAATGCTCTTCCCCCTCACATAGCTTTGGTAGTCAAATGCTTGACCCGATTGTGGCATGGCGTTGGCATAGAACTCCCTCACTAAACTTTTCACCACCTTCTTAGGTAGGTTGCACAAGATTGCCCAACCGCTCCTGTTAATTTCGATGTTGATCTCTCTATGCTCGTCTCTCCCTAGTTGGAAGCCAACTTCAGGGATTATTTGTCTCTCACTCACCCACCCATAAAACTGGTTTTGGTGGAAGAATGAGAGAAACTTGAACTCATTGTAGCTTGAGGAGCCTGAAGAAGCCTCCTTGGTCTTTCTCTTCTTTGAGCTGGTGGCCTTTGGTGGTGCCATTTAGGTGTGAGGATAGGGTTAAAAGAGTGATGAAAAGGGTAAAGAAAGAAAGCAAAGCAAGGATTTGCTTCAACACCAAACTTAGGACTTGATTGTCCTAATCAAGAAAGCAAGAAACAAAGAAAGAAAGAAGGTAAAGAAAAGGGGGTAGAGGTTTCAGCTCATAGGAGAGAGTGTGTAGTGTGGAGAAGAGGGGTGGGTGAGTGTATTATATAGAGGAGGGAAGGGAAAAATCTAGAAGGTGTGAATTGGAAAAAATTTAAAGCTTTCACACTTGGAAGTGGCGCCCAGCGTGGGGAGAAGCGCTAACCCCAAACTGTTCAGCTTTCTTCAGATTTTTGAGTTCCAAAGTGTGAAGTACACTTTGACTCCTTGACTTGATGAGTGATTAATGTCATGTCGGTCCCACCTTTCCTGAAAATTTAGGTACACAATCCATTAGTGATCAAAACTTGATTCAATTTCCTCTAGTTAAATAGCATTTAATTTGTGTCTTTTGGACACCAAACTTAGGTTCATTGCATATAGTAATTGGTCTCATGATTGAACTTTATTGTATACATTATGATTTGAATAAAATTAATTCATTCACACCCTTCCACTTCCATTTCATATGTACACAATAAAGCAGCCGTTTCATTCACCCACCAATTTACTAATTGCATTCAGACATTAATCGATTGGGCTGGTCTTGTATGTACGTATGGGTTTCTTATGGTGATGGCCACACCAAACTTAAATTTGGGCTTACTCATAAGATTAATTCAATTGTTTTGATGTAAGCTCAAAATAAGTGGGTTGGTGGCCACACCAAACTTAGCTCTTTAGCTAGTTAATCAACCCAATTAACAACATCATATAATGTAGCATGCAAGGTTGTATTTCCAGCAAAACTAGAAAAACTTTTGAAGCTAAGTTCAAAGAAACTATCAACTAAAATAACTAACAACTGAACTGAAAAATAAACAACCTATGTAACTAATCATAAGCTAATCTAGAAAGCTTGAAATTGAAAAGATATAAATGTTGGGGTGCCTCCCAACTAGCGCTTCTTTAACGTCACTAGCTTGACGGTTCTTCCTCTTCAGCTGATGTTATAGTTCACTCTTTGCTCATCTAGTGAGTCTCCTAAGTAGTGCTTGAGTTTGTGGCCATTGATAGTGAAAGTCCTCTGTGTTTTGTCATCCATAAGCTCTACATGACCATAAGGACAGGCCTTGATGATTGTGAATGGTCCAGACCATCTTGACTTTAGCTTCCCTAGAAAAAATTTGAGCCTTAAGTTATATAACAACATTTTTGACCTTCTACAAACTCTCTTCTTGCCAGCTTTTGATCATGCCATCTCCTTGTTTTCTCCTTGTAAATCTTGGCAATTTTATAAGCTTGAGATTTGAATTCTTCTAACTCATTGAGTTGCAAGAACCTTCTTTCTCCAGCTGCTTGATTATCAAAGTTCAACATCTTTAGAGCCCATAATGCTTTATGTTCAAGCACCATTGGTAGATGACAAGCTTTTCCAAACACTAATTGGTATGGAGACATGCCAATAGGTGTCTTAAAAGCTGTTCTATAAGCTCATAATGCATCATCTAGCTTCTTGGACCAATCTTTTTTGAGTTCCCAACAGTCTTCTCAAGGATTCTCTTGAGCTCTCTATTTGAAATTTTAGCTTGAGTATTGGTTTGTGGATGGTATGGAGTTGCTACCTTGTGCTTGACACCATATTTGAGAAGGAGTGTCTCTAGTTGCTTGTTGCAAAAGTAAGTTCCCCCATCACTTATAAGAGCTCTTGGAACCCCAAACAGACTAAATATGTTCTTTCTCAAGAAATTAATCACCACTTTGTTGTCATTTGTTGATGTTGCTATGCCCTCTACACATTTGGACACATGGTCCACATCCACCAATATGTAATTGTTTGAGTATGAAGGTGGGAATGGTCCCATGAAATCAATCCCCCAAACATCAAACAATTCCAACTCCATGATGAATCTCTGTGGTATTTCATTCTTTTTGGGTAGGTTGCCAGCTCTTTGGCACTCATTACACCTTGTTACAAACTCCTCTGCATCTTTGAACATTGCAGGCCAAAAGAATCCACACTGCAACATTTTGGCTGCAGTCCTTTCTCTAATAAAATGTCATCCATAGATAGATCCATGGCAGTGCCAAAGGACCTCTTGTCCTTCCTCATGAGAGATGCATCTTCTTAGAATCCCTTCAGCACACTTCTTGAAGAGGTAAAACTCATCCCAAATGTAATGCTTGGCATCATTGATGAGTTTCCTTCTTAAGTACTTGTTGAAGTTGGAAGGTAACTCTCCAATGGCCTTGATGTTTGCTATATATGTGAACCATGGAACCTCTTGAATTATCATCAATTGCTCATCCAAAAAGCTCTCATTTACCCCAAGGCTGTGTGCTTTATTCTCCTCATGTGGGATCCTTGATAGGTGGTTAGCCACCTTATTTTCTGCTCCACTTCTATCCTTGATTTCGTTGTTGAATTCATGGAGTAGTAGGATCCATATGATCAGTCTAGGCTTGGACTCTTGCTTGGTTAACAAGTACTTAAGAGCTGCACGGTCAGTAAACACAATGACTTTAGAACCAATGAGGTAAGATCTAAATTTATCAAATGCAAAAACTATATCAAGGAGTTCTTTTTCTGTGGTGGTGTTGTTTCTTTGGGCTTCATTAAAAACCTTTCTAGCATAATAGATGACATGCACTAGCTTATCTATCCTTTGTCCTAAGACAACACTAATAGCAAAATTTGATGCATCATACATCAATTCAAAAGGTAAATCCCAACGAGGTGGTGCTATAATAGGTGCAGAGGAGAGCATACTTTTAAGCTCATCAAAAGCTTGAATACATTCTCTATCAAATAATGGTACATTAGAGACAAGCAAGTTGCTTAGGGGTTTGGCAATTTTGAAAAGTCTCTAATGAACCTTCTATAGAACCCAGCATGCCCCAAAAAACTCCTAATCGCTTTGACATTGCAAGGTGGAGGTAATTTTTCAATCACTTCCACCATGGCTCTGTCCACCTCTATGCCTCTTTTATATATTCTATGGCTAAGGACTACCCCTTCGGTAATCATAAAGTGACACTTTTCCTAGTTCAAAACTAGCTTAGTCTCTTGGCATCTCTTGAGCACCAAGGCAAGGTGGTGTAAGCACTTAGGAAATGAGTCACCAAACACTGAAAATCATCCATGAAAGCCTCAATAAACCTCTCAATCATATAAGAAAATATGGACAGCATGCACCTTTGGAATGTGGCAGGTTGATGAGCGGATAATTTATACGCTTTTTGGCATTGTTTTTAGGTAGTTTTTAGTATGATTTAGTTAGTTTTTAGTATATAATTATTAGCTTTTATGAAAAAATCACATTTCTAGACTTTACTATGAGTTTGTGTATTCTTCTATGATTTCAGGTATTTTTTGGCTGAAATTGAGGGACTTGAGCAAAAATCTGATTCAGAAGCTGAAAAAGGACTGTAGATGCTGTTGGATTCTGACTTCCCTGCACTCGAAATGAATTTTCTGGAGCTACAGAAATTAAATTGGCACGCTCTTAATTGCGTTGGAAAGTAGACATCTTGGGCTTTCCAGCAATGTATAATAGTTTATACTTTACTCGAGATTTGATGGCCCAAACTGGCGTTCCAAGTCAGCATAAAAATTCTGGCGTAAAACGCCCAAATTGGCACCAGAATTGGAGTTAAACGCCCAAACTGGCACCAGAGCGGGTGCTTAACTCCAAGAGAAGCCTATGCACGTGAAATCTTCAATGCTCAGCCCAAGCACACACTAAGTGGGCCCCGAAAGTGGATTTCTGCATCATTTACTTATTTCTGTAAACCCTAGGTTACTAGTTCACTATAAATAGGACCTTTTACTATTGTATTTTCATCTTTTGATCATCTTTGATCTTGGGATCAGGTCTTTGAACCCTTTTTTGATTGTTTCATGTTATTTTGGAGGCATGTCCAATTCATCACTTATGTATTTTCAATGGTGGAGTTTCTACACCTCAAAGATTAAGGTGTGGAGCTCTGCTGTTCCTCATGAATTAATGCAATTACTACTGTTCTTCTATTCAATTCAAGCTTATTATTATTTTAAGATATTCACTCGCACATGAACCTAATGAATGTGATGATCCGTGACACTCATCATCATTCTCCCTTATGAACGCGTGCCTGATAACCACTTCCGTTCTACGTGCTATAGCTTGAGTGTGTATCTCTTGGTCTCCTGGTTCACGACGCTTGGTTCCCTCTCCTGACAACAGAGCCTACCATTTAGTGCGATCAGAGTCTTCGTGGTATAAGCTAGAATCAATTGGAAGCATTCTTGAGATCTAGAAAGTCTAAACCTTATCTGTGGTATTCCAAGTAGGATCTGGGATGGGATGACTTTGACGAGCTTCAAACTCGCGAGTGCTGGGCGCAGTGACAGTGCGTAAAAAGATCAATGGATCTTATTCCGACACGATTGAGAACCGACAGATGATTAGCCCTACGTAACCCGTAGCTAAACCATTTTCACTGAGAGGACGGACGATAGCCATTGACAACGGTGATCCCCCAACATATAGCTTGCCATGGAAAGGAGTATGTAAGATTGGATGAGGACAATAGGAAAGCAGAGGTTCAGAGGGAACAAAGCATTTTCATACGCTTATTTGAAATTTCCACTAATGAATTACATAAGTATCTCTATCTTATTTTATGTCTTATTCATCTTTTAATTATCAAAATCCCATAACCATTTGAATCTGCCTGACTGAGATTTACATGATGACCATAGCTTGCTTCAAGCCGACAATCTCCGTGGGATCAACCCTTATTCACGTAAGGTATTACTTGGACGACCCAGTGCACTTGCTGGTCAGCTGCACGGAGTTGTGAAGAAAGTGTGTGATCACGATTTTGTGTACCAAGTTTTTCGCACCGTCACCAGGGATTGTTCGAGTTTGGACTACTGACGGTTCATCTTGTTGCTTAGATTAGATAATTTTCTTTTTATTTTGTTCTTCAGAATTTTTAAGAATGAATTCTAGAGTTTAAGATGATATTTTTATCATCACAGGAGCTAGTTGATTCCCATCAATTTGGCTATTGTATGTAATGTCCTGCTGAAGCTTGTTTAGCCTTGTCTAATATTTTTTAGACTGAAGCTTTAGACTAACATTGCATGATTCTTGGAATTCTTATTAAAAATTTTGAGTTTCTCATTTTCTTTTTCAAAATAATTTTCGAAAAAAATACAAAAAATCATAAAATCATAAAATCAAAAATATTTTGTGCTTCTTGTTTGAGTCTTGTGTCAATTTTTAAGTTTGGTGTCAATTGCATGTTTTCATTTTTCTTGCAAATTTTCGAAAACTCATGCATTGTGTTCTTCATTGATCTTCAAGTTGTTCTTGATGATTTTCTTTATCTGATCTTTAAATTCTCTTATTTTGTGTCTTTTGTTATTTCTCATGTGCATTCTCAATTTGTTAGTGTCTCTAGTATGAAAAATTCTAAGTTTGGTGTCTTGCATATCTTTCTTTTCTTAAAATTTTTTTCAAAAAAAATATATGTTCTTGATGTTCATCTTGACATTTAAAGTGTTCTTGCATGCATTGTTTATTTGATCTTAGTTTTTCATGATTAGTTTCATTTTGTTGTTTTTCTCTCACATCATTAAAAAGTCAAAAAATTTTTTCAAAATTATGTCTTTTCAAGTCAATAATACAGAGAATTGAAGATTTAGAACATACAGCAGAGGAATCACAGAGAAAAAGCTAGGTGTTCAAAATGCCCAATGAAAAAGGAATGCTGCCATACTCAACCTTTTTCAGGAAAAAGATTCCCTACAATATTTTAATAGCAACAAATCAGCCAAAAAGGCTCAGTTTAATTTTCTGTACCCAAAAGAACCAAAATTAAAAGAAGCAATGAACAAAAAATAAGCAGAAAGTGGAAAGTGTATTTCCGCGATGGTTTATACCCAGCACAGCTGCTATCTTGTCAGGTGTTATGTATATTTTCTGATGGAAAGTTTTCAGGCATCCATGATAGTCATCATAGCAAGCAATCAATTCTCTTAAGAGGCTGTGAGAGACGTTCCGGGACATGTGCCAACGCACCAAATTTTATTTCTTCAACAATATCTTCCTTTTCTTGACTCATTTCCTTGAACACCTTTGCTATTGCCTTTTCCTGGCATCTGCAATCGTAAGTTTTCTGCAAGGTTTTGAAATAGAATGTCACGATATATTTATAATACAAAATAGATTTTATTCGAATAAAAGCAGAAAAATATAATTAATGTGTGCGTATGCTTACGTTATAGGCTTCTCCTTTTTTGTCACCATTGTCTTCTTCATTTTTGCTGTAAGAACAAAAAAATTTGGTCAATACTTCACTCAATACACCGACAAGCACAAGCAAGCATATTTTAATCAAGTGAATGAAAATGTCGCAACCCACTGAACCAAACTCCCTTGATGTACTGAATAAAACACGATAAATAATGAAACACCTAGAAAAGTATTTCTGCATGCAAAAGAACCTAGCTGAAAACACTAACATTCAAGTGATTCAAAATTAGCAACACCATTAAACTGAACACAATTCATGTTTTGAATAAAATGTGATAAACATTTAATCAGCAAGAAAATTAGAACTGAACACACTAACAATAAAATGAATGAAAATGGCCAACTTCACAGAATTGGACATCATTCATGTTCTGAATAAAACGTGACAAACATTCAATCATTAAGAAAAACATTTATGCTTGCCAAAGTGGTGCGTGAAATTAGAACTCGCATAACTTCACCGGCAAGTGCACTGGGTCGTCCAAGTAATACCTCAGGTGAGTGAGGGTTGATCCCACGAGAATTGTCAGACTGAGCAAGCAATAGCTATATTGTTGGACTTAGTCAGGCAAATAGTAAAAGAAAGTTGTGTTGATTTAAACGCATATATCAATGAAGCAAGAAAAGCAAGAGAAGATTGGTGTAAAATCAATATAAAGAAAATAGTTAAGGTCGCGGAGATGTTTATCTTTTCGATACTTCTTACTAACTATTTTAAACCCTAATTTCTTAGCAGTTTAGTCTCCTCCAATCCTACTGAAATGCCACAGACAAGGTTAGTTATTTTGGATTAAAGGGTGAAGTTCAGAAAACTAGTTTAGTGCCACAAAAATCCCAATTACTCAAAGCTAACCAGATTCTATGTCACATATCCAAATTAGTCTAGGTAATTCGCAATTTAGGAGGAGTGTTTTCAAGCTGTAGCTCAAGTGACCTTGGTCAGAGTATCACAAGAACTCATGTAGAAAAAGGGTCATACTTCTGTTCCACCCAGATTCATAAGATTAAGAACGAAAATAACACGTTAGAGTTGAATCAAACATGTATTCAATTAGAAAAATAATAATATTAATCTATAGAAATAAACAGAGCTCCTAACCTTTACCAGGTGATTTGGTTGCTGATGACCTATAGGGAAAAAAGGGTTTTAAAGGTATAGAAGAAGATCTGATGATCCTTAACCTAAGTGGTCTCCTCCTTAAATAGTAAATGCTAAACCTAAAAGATATTATTTTAAATTAAGAATTTCAAAGATAAGATAAGATAAGCCTAAGGAGTGCTAAATCCACTTTAGAGGCACAATAGTATGTGAAACAGACAGCAACCTGGTGTTCAGTGATAATCTTGGCGTTGAACGCCCATGGGGGAGGAGTGCGTTCTAATCCTTTGCTCCTTGGTTGGTATTGAATGCCAGTTTGGGCATTCAGCACTGGGAGTTACTCCTTCTTGGGCACTAAATGCCAGGCTCAGTGTTTAGCGCCAGATTTGACAGTGATTCCAGAAAAAAAGTGATGGTATTTTTGTGGAAAACGAATTTCCAAACACACAAATCTAACCGGCAAGTATACCAGGTCGTATCAAGTAGTAAAACTCACTTAGAGTGAGGTCGATCCCACAGGGATTGATGGATCAAGAAACTTTAGTGGGTGATTAGTTTAGTCAAGCTAACATTGAGTGAATTGTGTGAAATGTGCCCAACAGAAAGTAAATTGCAAGGAATTTAAAAGATACAGAAAGTAAAATTGCAAGTAACTTAAAGAACAAGAAAGTAAAATAGCTGAAACTTAAATTGCAAGAAATGTACAGTCCGGGCACAACAAGACCGACTAAAATGACTCGAAAGAGGACATAAGAAGCAGAAAAGAAACTGAACAGATTTGAGAAGGGAGACCTCAAAAGCGCAGAGAATTAGAAGAAAACACTGCGGCAAATAGAGCCAACCTGAAAGACCGGACAGAAGCGGGCACCCCACGAAGCGCAACGCATGACCCTTCACGCAAGAGATTCATGAAGAGAAGGTACCTGGCGAAACTTCAAAACCACCCGATATGGACCCTCTATCGACGGACACCCGACCGAGCAGTTACCATCTTAGCAATCTTAGAGCAGAATGTACCTTACTGATGCCTCAGATGCAATTTGTTGCAAAGCTTTCCCGAACTACCCTACAAGAGCGCCATAAAGTGGTTCGACAACCTGCCAAAGATCAATCACCAGCTTCGAAGAACTCTAACCAAAAATTTCTAAAAGATTCTCTATTCTAAAAGGACAAGAAAAAACATGCTCCCCAGTCTACTCGGGATCAACCAAGGTAACCAGAAACTTCCGAGAATACATGGAGCGATTCAACAAAAGCCTGCTGCATACAACTTGCAACTGAAACAGCCATCATTGGGACTAGCAAACGGCCTAAAGAGGACCCGTTTAGCCAATCCCTATCCAAACGATACCCGAACTTCCCTATACGAGGTGCAGGAGCGCGGCAGAAAATATATATCAACATGGGAGGAAACCTCCCAGCTAAGAGACTCTTTCTAGAAAAGAATCAACCTACCCACTGGCCCCCGAGATGCGGGATCGGGAACAGAAGAGAAAGGAAGAACTACTCGGACAAGCCACGGAAGTACCACAACTATACCCCCCTCCGAGTCTCCATGGTAGACGTCTACGAGAAGTATGCACACCGAAAGATCCCACCGCCCCGACGCTAAAACACAAGAGCGCGGGAGAGATCGTCTGAATACTGGCGAATATCATAAGCTCTACGGTCATTCTAACTAACGCGCTACGACTAAAAATGTTATAAGAAAGCTAGCAAGACTTAGAAAGAAACTAGACAATACAACGAGAAAGGAGAAGAGACCAGAAAGAGAAGGCGGGGAGATCAACGAAGATCAGGGCCGAACAAACCCGCGAACCCTGAAAGACATGTTCAGCATGGTAAATGGAGGTTTTGCAGGCGGGAACATCCAATCCTCCGCAAAAAAGACACCTCAAAGAAGTCTACTCCGTCCGAGGAAGATAGTCCCTGCCCAGGAATTACCTTACTATCTCATTACACCGAGCAAGCGCTCAAGGGATACTATTCCGGCCACGACGATCCAATTGTAATCACCCATTATCCTAGCAACGCCAACTTACATCGACCCTGATTACCAGGGAAGCCTCAGCAGATATCCTGTTCAAAACAGCCTTCGATAAGCTCGACTTGAAGAAAACAGAACTAAAGGGCCTATCCCACCAGACCTTATTCGGACTAGGGGAACTCCGATCCATCCCTTAGATACATCTCGCTACACACTACCTTTGGAAGAGGCGAGCAATCTAAAACATAAGCATTCGACTACATTATAGTCTGACGTCACTTCAGAATACAATGCCCTCATTGGCGACCAACCCTAAACAGACTGGCAGCTATAGTCTCGACCCCACACTCATGTATGAAGTTCCGCTACGCAAAAGGAATCGCTACCCTAAAAGGCGACAAAAACTAGCGCGGCGATGCTACAACGAACAGCCTGAGCCTAAAAGGGAAAGAGGTCACAGCAGATAGAACATCGGACGAGTTCATCCCGAGCAGAGATCTTCGCCACAACAGAGGGAGAACCGAAGAAGTGTCAGATTGGAGAACACCCTGAAAAAAATAACAAACATAGGAGGATGTGCGTCGATTCCACACTGATCTCCACAAGCGTGTCCCAAAGACCCTATCTACTTACCAAGACATCGACGCTTAGTAGACGCAGCCTCAGTCTATAAGATATCTCTCCTTCATGGACGCATACTCAGCATAAATCAAATCCCGATGTAGGACCCGACCAAGAAAGACCTCGTTCATAACCCAAGGGCAAACTACTGCTACGTAGTAATGCCCTTCGGGCTGAAGAACGCAGGGGCAACCTACCAGAGGCTGAATGAAGCAAAGTGTTCTCAGAGCCATATGGATCTACAGCTGGAGGTGTACGTCGACGAACATGCTGGTAAGATCAGCGAGAACAGAAACTTGACTGACCGTCCTCACCAGTATTTCGCACCTCAGAAAACACAACATGGACTTAACCGACAAAGTGGCACCTTCGCCGGGAAGCGCGGAAAGTTCTAGGCTTCATGCTGATTCAAAGGGATCGAGCAAACCCGGGAAAATGCCAAGCGATACTCCATATGAGACGAGTCGCCGAGTGTGTCAAGAAGTACCAACAACTGAATGGAAGGCTAGCCGCCTATCAAGATTCTTGGCAGGATCAGCAATAAAGTCGCTACCTCTCTCCTCACTCCTAAAGAAAGGGAAGCCTTCTCATGACCCCGAGTGCGAAAAAGCCTTTCAAACAGTTCAAGGAATTCCTCGGCAGCCCCCAATCCTAACACCGATCCTAAAAAGGGGAAGAGTTGTACTATACCTCTCGGTTGGAAATCGAGCAGTCGCTTCAGCGCTAATACGAGAAAACTGACAGGACAACAGCCCATATACTTTGTAAGGCAAGGCACTACAAAGGGGCCGAATTAAACTATCAGAAGATAGAAAAATTCGCCTACGCCCTAGTGTTTACAGCTACCGGAGGCTCCGTCCCTACTTCAAACCCACACCATCAGCAAGTCCGGACAAACACCCATGAGAACAACATCCTACACAAAAACAGACCTCGAGGACGAATATGCAATTGTGCCGGTGGAACTGTCCGAGTTCCGACCTCCACTATAGAAAACCCGGACTGCCATAAAAATCTCATATCTGCGACTTCATCGCAAAATAACACTGAGACCGCCTGGAACACCACCTCATCGGAACCTTATGTCGACGGGTCCTCAAACAAAACTGGAAGCGGAGCCGGGGTTATACTCGAAAGCGACAAGGAACGCGGATAGAACTATCCCTAAAAATTCGAGTTCCAGGCTTGCGAACAACCAAGCCCGAATACGAGGCCCTACTAGCAGGCTAAACTAGCCGAAGAGGTGGAGCCCAGAAAATCACGACCTTCAGCGACTCCAGGTCGTCTATTCACAAGTAAATGGAAGCTACCAGGCAAAGACCCAACTATGAAAAAATTACCTGGACCAAACACAGGCACAATTACCACTTTTCAGAAATACAGATTCAACACATACCTCGGGAACAAAACGCCCGGCGACGCCTCTCAAAACTTGCCAAGCACCAAGCCGGAGGCAACACAGAAGTCTCCTCCAGGAAACCTTACAATTCTCCTCCCGTGCTAAGAGAGGAAGAAGCGCTAAACATATCTAACCAACAGCAAGGGTGGATGACCCCATATCAATACCTCTGAAGTCGGGAACTTTCCCCGCCGAAAGAAAGGAAGCTAAGACTCAGAAAGACGCCAGAATTATACAGCTAATTAACGACTATTATACAGAAAAGGATTCATCAACCCCCTCCTTGATGGTCCCGACCTCAGAAAACAAAAGTGCGTCCTCGAAGAAGTCCACGGGGCATGTGTGGGAACCACCTTGGAGCTCGAGCATTATCCAAGAAAGTAGTCCGAGCCGGTTTCTACTGGCCGACCTTGCAAAGAGACGCAACGGAATTTGTGAAAATATGCCCCCCTGCTGGTGGGCGAAATTGCAATAACACTTTTGCAATCCCACACTAACCAGCAAGTGTACTGGTCGTCCAAGTAATACTGCGTGAGAAGGTTCGATCCCACAGAGATTGTCGGCTTTGAAGCAAGCTATGGTTATCTTGTAAATTCTAGTCAGGATATCAGAAATTATCAGATTGATTGTGAAAAGCAAAAAAAACACGAAATGGTTACTTGTTTTGCAGTAATGGAGAATAGGTTTTAGTTTTGGAGATGCGTCCATCTTCTGAATCTCTGCTTTCCTACTGTCTCTCCTTCTCAAACACGCAAGTGTCCTTCCATGGCAGCTGTATGTAGGGTTTCACCGTTGTCAATGGCTACCTCCCATCCTCTCTGCCTTTCCTCGGAACGATCTCTTAATGCCCTTCACGGCTACGGCCAATTCATCTGTCGTATTCAATCAGGCCGGAATAGAATCCAGTGATTCTTTTGCGTCTGTCACTAACGCCCGCCATTCAGGAGTATTGAAGCACGCACAGTCATTCAATCATTGAATCCTACTCAGAATACCACGCAGACAAGGTTTAGACCTCCGGATTCTCCTGAATGCCGCCATCAGATCTAGCGCTTATACCACGAAGATTCCGGTTAATACGACGCTAAAAGATGATAACTACTTAATCCTAAGTAGAACGGAGGTGGTTGTCAGTACACACGTTCATCAGTTGAGAATGATGCTGATTGTCACGATTCATCAAATTCATCCGGATTAAGACAAGTATTCTTTAGAATGGAAGCAAGGCATGATTGAAATGAGAAACAGTAGTAATTGCATCATCCATCAAGAACAGCAGAGTCTCCTCACCCCAACCATGGGTTTAGAGACTCATGCTTGGAAGAAAACATGTAAAAATGTCATAAGGTCTTCAAAAGGTTGCATAGCATACTGATACAATGTCAAAAAGATCCTATTAAATAGTAAGCTAGTGTCCTAAGGTTTACAGAAATGAGTAAATGAAACAGCAAAATCCACTTCCGGGCCCCACTTGGTTGTGCTTGGGCTGAGCACCATGTAACGGCAATTTCGTGTAGAGACTTTTCTGGAGTTAAACGCCAGTTCTACATGCCGAGTTTTTGGGCGTTTTAACTCCAAAATTTTATGCGCAGTTCCGGCGTTTAAACGCTGGAATTTTCTGTAGGTGACTTTGGGCGCCGGTTTGGGCCATCCCAATCTTTGGCAAATATGGACTATTATATATTGCTGGAAACCCTGGATGTCTACTATTAGCATGCAGTTGAGAGTGTGCCAG
The DNA here is from genome assembly GCA_003063285.2 of Arachis monticola. Classification (NCBI taxonomy): domain Eukaryota; kingdom Viridiplantae; phylum Streptophyta; class Magnoliopsida; order Fabales; family Fabaceae; genus Arachis; species Arachis monticola. Next base: position 20,572 of record QBTX01002082.1, read on the forward strand.
ATTGGGTTCTGTAGCTCCAGAAAATCCGTCTCGTATGGCAGGGAGGTCAACATCCAACAGCATCTGCAAGTCTTTTTGGTCTCGGAATCAGATTTTGCTAGGACCTCAATTTCAGCAAAAAATACTGAAATCAGCAGAAAAACAAACAAAAAAAAAAAAAAAGTGAATTTTAACTAACACTATAAAATATACTAAAACTACTAAATCATATAAAAACATACTAAACAATGCCAAAAAGCATACAAATTATCCGCTCATCCACTGGCAAAAACGCCATTTTCACAAGGCACCACCCGAAGACCTTATCGAGCGTCAACCGCTACCATGGGCCTTCGCAAACATGGGGACTTCGACTTTACTCGCCTCGTCCACACAGGACCAGGGCAAGTCAAAATACCTCATAGTAGGGGTATGACTACTTCACAAGTGGATGAAGCGAACCCTTAAGCCACGCATCACACGCTCAGAAAAGCCGCAAATTTCTAATACAAAAACATCGTCACAAGGTTCGGAGTCCCCTGCTCCATCACAAAGACAATGGGAACAGCAGTTCACAGCACAAAGTTTTCAGCACCTTGGTGGGCCGAACTTAAAAATCAAACAAGGCAATTCACCTCAGTCGAGCACCACCTACAAGCCAATGGACAAAGTTAGAGGCCGCAAATAAAGTTATCTTGGCCGGGTTAAAACGAAGACTCCAAGGGGCAAAGGGGCATGGGCGCAGAGCTCCCCCAGGTGCTTATGGGCGATATCGCACAACTCCACACTCTCACAACGGGAGAATCACCATTCCGAATAGCTATACGGGATGGAGGCAATGATTCCTATCGAAATAGATGAAGGGTCACCCAGAGTCATCTTCAACAACGAAGCAAGGTAACCCAGCCAAAGGGAAGTATGAGCCCTGAAAGTCACAAAAGAGGATTGAAAGAACCTAAAAGAAATGAAAAAAAAAAAAAAAAAAAAACAAAAAGAAAGATGTACAAAACAGTAGGATGACTATAGCTTCAGCAGAAAACCTAACGCAGGCCCAGTCTCAAGTTAGCCAAGCTTCCCATCGACCTAATTCCTAATCCGAAAGACCATCGAGGAGCAGCAAAGTCGAAGAAGGAAAGCTGCTGCAATTGGAAAGGACCTACCAAGGTAACAGAAATCTTAAGGAACATGCTATTACAAAGTATCCGACTCTAGAAGGCAATGAGCTTGCCAGGGCCTGGCACACCTGTAATCTAAGACGTACACAAGCTAGAAAAATTAACCCGAGGTGTAACCTTTTTCGCCTACAATGGCTTTTTTTTTAATGAGAACACTCGCGGTCAAGTAAGGCACCCGACCTAGCCAAGGGTAAACACTCTGTAATAATTCTTTCTCTTTAATTACTAATGCAATATTTTTCCTATTTTCTTTTTCTTCCTTCCTCGTGAATGGAACAAATTCCTGAAAAGTACCCCGCAAGGCGCATTAATTTATGCTGGGCAAAACGCAAAAAATCATTTGCCAAGAGACCACACACGGTCAGGCAAAGATAAAGCACGAGGTTCAAATTAATTGTGAGAAGTTATAAAGCAGCTCTGAACAAGGCTTAAAAAGCCAAATAAAAGAAGGTTCCACAAAATAAGCTAAACCGCGACCCTAACACAAGGTCGGACCCACAAAGGAAGTAGCTCGTACGCGCCCCCCAAGGTCCGAGAAAGAATAAACCGGATCCGAGAAAGAACTAAAGACGGCGAAGACACAAGATTTCAAATAAAACGCTATAGTAAAGGTTGCTATACAAAATCAACTAAAAACGTACAAGCGAAAAACGAATCACAGGGAGGGTGAAAACAAAGTTTTTAGAAAGGGCTAGCTAAAAAGTTTGTTATCCAAAAACAACTAAAGCATAAAAGCAACTAAACGTCAAGCGCGAAAAACAACCGCATACAGCTTAAAAAGTTGACTACAGTAGCTAATGCAAAAAAGGTGTTCAAACGGCATCCAAAACAAAAAAAGAGCCCACAGGCCGGGCAAAAAACCAATAAATAACAAGGATTACAGGGAACCAAGATCCTTCCGGACTCCACATCGGCAGAAGGCTGCGCAAGGAAACATAGAAATCGGGACAGCATTCGACACGGCACCGTCAATCTCGGTTCAAAGACCTCCTACATCACTGATCTCTCTCCGCGAAAGAAAGATCGGTCACAAGCACGGAACTTAAGGTCGACTACGCGACCGCTCATCGCTGCCGTTTAGGAGCTTAGAACGAATGGCTTTCCTGCCACAACAACATTATCCGTACTGATAAACTCAGAATCCAGGTCAGGAGCAAGAAACCGGACCTGAGTCCTGTTCAAATTTTTCAACAATAGCAATCCATACGCCTTGCCACGATGCCTTCTAACTCGTAAAAACTCTCCTGGGCGGATTGCAACCTCTCCTTTGTCACCACAAGCTCGAGCATATGTACCGAGTATAGTACTCTCCTCGCCGCCTTGCCCTCTCTCAGACGCCGTTCGCTGCCTCACAGCCGCGGTAGCTTATAGCTTCTCCCTTCTCCATAAAGATGCCTCGCAGCTGCAGCAGATCTAGGCAGCCTTCAGCTCGCTAATCCTCTCGAACTCAGATTGAGCCTTCTTAAGTCGGGAACTGGTCGCGCCAAGTGGGGATTTCTTGAACTCCAGGGCAATAGCGGCATGAAGACCTTAGCCATCCGGACACAAGCTCGCGCCCATAACTACCTGCAATGGTGGCTCCAATAGACACATCAATCAGTAGAAAATAAGGTTCCTGATGGGAGAATATGCTGTTTCCAACCCACACAAGAGCATCAAAATGTCCTTATCAATTGAACAGGCAAGCTCTTTGAGAGGTTCTGGCTTCTTGGGGAGGGAGGACCCGCGAGGACGAAGGAGGAGAAGAAGGTAGCAGGTCCAGAGGTCCGGAGGATCTTGATTTATAGCTCGAACTGGGGGAGTCGGAATAGTCTTTTGACACGAGTAGGGTGACACCACAGTCAGTCTTCTTCGGAGAAGATCAGGCAGAACCTCCGCCAGCCTCGATATTTTGAGCAGCCACGACTTCTTGTCCGACGAAGAAATTCATGGAATCCGCCTGAGAGAGACATCTCTGGCAAATAAGAAGAAAAGGATTTACCACAACAGAAAATGCTCCACAAAAAGCCAAGGCCAAAATACTAAAAAATGAAATCTCGGAGAGGTCGGGAATCATCCCTAACTCGAAAACGGTAGAAGGCTTGGATCTCCCAACTTTCCCTTCGTTGTCGCAAGTGGGTGCCCGAACCCATAAACTGCTTACCACGCCCCAAAAGCCTGCTCCCCTCATCCTAGACTCTCCAGGGTAATACTAGTAAACACTACAATCTCCTTGCCAACTTACAGAGGAAAGAGAAGGCTCCGCAGCTCTCATCTAGAAAGAAAGGGTCCGGTGACGTCTCGGCAGTAACCCGGACCTTGAATAAAGTCTCTTTAAAAATCCATGAAGGACCATCATCAGGGTAGCATACATTTTCCTTCCCTGGTTAGCCTAAAAGAGAAGAGCTAGCCAGGGTACTTCCCTACGTACCTTCCAGGCATCTCGTCCCGAACCGGATCATGACGTCACCAACTATGGTCACCCCGCAACTAGGGGCAAGCAATTCCACAAAACCCGGAACTCGTCACTGACCCCCTAACCACCATAGCGAACACAGAGATATAGAGCACGCCGAAAACTGACACAAAAAGTTTGAAACAACTTTAAAAAACGCCCAAGAATTTCGATGAAAGTCTGCGCTAGGAGCAAGATTACAAGACCATAATCACCTCGGACTCCAGATCGGTAAAGGAAGTTGATCATCTCAGCTTAGAAGAAAAAAACCATCAAGGCATAAAAGAAGTAGCTTCCGAACCTATCTAAGGGCGGAGAGCACACTCTCTCCTCGAATTCCGGGGCTACTAGTTCATATCCCTCTCAGACTCTCTATTTTCACATATGCTACAATGCCTACGGAACCTAACCTAAATACTAGAATCTACTCACAGAAGGGTACTCTTAGAGGAAGAGGGTTACCCAACCAAGACTCACTTGGGATCTTGGTCGAAATCGCTTGAGAACCTTTCGAGACATAAAATTTTACCTACAAAGAAGAATACAAAGCAAAGCAAAAATCACATAAAGAAGAGCGAAAAACCCATTCAGGCAACAGCAAGAAAAAAAAAAAAAACCCACGAAGAAAATGGGGCAAACCCGAGAACAAAAACAAGAGAGAAAAAAGAGCCCCCCCATATAAAAAAGCAGCAATGCGGCGCTCTTTTCGGGGCAACCCAGGCATAAGAAAAGAAACAAAAAGAGGCCACACAAAGAGCAGAAGCATATGATCACAAAGAAACAGAGAAAAAAATGAACAAACGGAGAAAAACGAAGACGAAGAGCGCCGAGCAAGGAGAACGAAACGAGCGGCGCGAGAGGAAACCCCGAGAAAACACCACAGAGATTCGGGGAAGCAAAGAAGCAAAGAGAAAAAAAAAAAGAAGTGAAACGCGTAAAAAGCATAATAGAAAAACAAAACGCGGAAAGGAGGAAAGGGGCAATTAAATAAAGCCTTCACGAGAAGGCCCGAAGGAAATCGAGGAGAAAACAGTGAAAATGAAATAAAGAGAACGGCAAAAATTTGAAATTTGAAAAACAGACTACTATGCCCGAGCACGACCTCCCCAACGAGGACGAACTGCGGCAGGGGCACTGTTCATACCCTGACGCGGGTCCTCCATCTCGGGAAAATCCGCAAAAGGTCCGACCTTGTCCCAAGCCCACACTAAAGGTCGGACCTCGACGAAGAGCAGGAAGGCGCATCAAAAGGAACGCAGCCTCAAACCTAGAGGCCGAAGAAGGCCTAGAAACGGCGGTTCACAAAGATAGAGATAAAACCTCCAAAAGATAAGATAAGTATAAAGAATAATCTTATCCTAGGGAAGATCACCCCAACTACTATAAATACAATGGAGCCCCCAGGTAAGACAATTCATTCCCAATCTACACATATCTGCTTTGACCCATGCTAACTTAAGTCATCGAGTTGTCTTGAGGTACAACCACCAACCATTCCTCATATCATAGCTCGGGTCACCAAACCCGCTACCTCGGGCCTCTCCAGACGACGAGAGCCTGCCAGTTTCCGGTAAACCCTCGAACAATTTCACACCCACTCCCCTTTTAATCCATTAATTTAAATG
>QBTX01002083.1:0-18550 GCA_003063285.2 Arachis monticola
ACTATGAGTTTGTGTATTTTTCTGTGATTCAGGTATTTTCTGCTGAAATTGAGGGACTTGAGCAAAAATCAGATTCAGAGAGTTGAAAAAAGGACTGCTGATGCTGTTGGATTCTGACCTCCTGCACTCAAAATGATTTTCTGGAGCTACAGAACTTGAAATGGCGCGCTTCCAATTGAGTTGGAAAGTAGACATCCAGGCTTTCCAGAAATATATATAATAGTCCATACTTTGCCCAAGTTTAGATGATGCAAACTGGCGTTCAATGCCAGCTCTCTGCCAAATCTGGCGTCCAGCGCCAGAAACAAGTTGCAAAGTGGAGTTCAACGCCCAAAATGGCACAAAAGCTGGCGTTCAACTCCAAGAATGACCTCTCCACGTGTAGACTTCAAGCTCAGCCCAAGCACACACCAAGTGGGCCCAGAAGTGGATTTATGCATCAATATTACTTCTGTAAACCCTAGTACTAGTTTATTATAAATGCATACTTTTTACTATTGTATGAGACATCTTTTGATCATTTTATATGATCTCTAGATCCGTTGGGAGGATGGCCATTTGGCCATGCTTACCTCTATTCACTTATGTATTTTTAACGGTAGAGTTTCTACACTCCATAGATTAAGGTGTGAGCTCTGCTGTTCCTCAAGGATTAATGCAAAGTACTACTGTTTCTATTCAATTCAACTTGTTTCCGCTTCTAAGATATCCATTCACACTCAACCTGATATGAACAGTGACAATCATCATTCATTTCCTATGAACGCGTGTCCTGACAACCACTTCCGTTCTATACTAGATTGAATGAGTATTTCTTAGATTTTCTTAACCAGAATCTTCGTGGTGTAAGCTAGATTATGGCGGCATTCAATGAGATCCGAAAGTCTAAACCTTGTCTGTGGTATTTCCGAGTAGGATTCTGGATTGAATGACTGTGACGAGCTTCAAACTCGCGATGCTGGGCGTAGTGACAGACGCAAAAGGAGGGTGAATCCTATTCCAGCATGATCGGAACCTCAGATGATTAGTCGTGCTGTGACAAAGCATTGGACCATTTTTACCAAGAGGAGGGGATGTAGCCATGGCAACGTGATGCCCTTGCATAAAGCCAGCCATTGGAAAGGAGTAAGACTGATTGGATGAAAGACGCAGGAAAGCAGAGTTCAGAGGAACGAAAGCATCTCTACACCTTATCTGAAATTCTCACCAATGAATTACATAAGTATTTCTATCCTCATTTTATTATATCATTTTGAAAACTCTATAACTATTTTTATATCTGCCTGACTGAGATTTATAAGGTGACCATAGCTTGCTTCATACCAACAATCTCCGTGGGATTCGACCCTTACTCACGTAAAGGTATTACTTGGACGACCAGTGCACTTGCTGGTTAGTTGATGAAGTTGTGAAACCATGGATTGCATCGCAAGTTTTTTGGTGCCATTCCAGGGAAAGAAAGACAAGAATTTTACATTAATCAAAGTGTAATCACAATTTCTGCGCACCAAGTTTTGCGCCGTTGCCGGGATTGTTCAAGTTTGGACAACTGACGGTTCATCTTGTTGCTCAGATTGGGTAACTTTCTTTTCGTTTTCTTTTCAAAAAAGTTAAAAAAAATTTTTTCAAAAAAAAAAATCTTTCAAAAAAATTTCTCCTTTGTTTTCGAAAAAAAAAAAATTTTCAAAAATATTATTTTTCTTCAGAATTTTAAGAATGAATTCTAGTGTGTTTCATGAAGCATGTTTGAAGCCTGGCTGGCTGTAAACCATGCCTGTAGGGAATGTCAGGCGTGTCATGTCTCGAGTTACCATTCATAAAGCTTGGCTGGCTATTAAGCCACTGCCTAACCTCTGATTGGAGCTTTAGACTAAAGCATAAGATTCCGAATTCATATTAAAAATTTTGGAATCCTTATTTTATTTTCATAATAATTTTCGAAAAAAATACAAAAAAACAATTAAAAATCATAAAAATCAAAAAAAAAATATTTTTCTTTGTGTTCTTGTTTGGTCTTTGTCATTGTTATAAGTTTTGGTGTCAATTGCATATTTCATCTTGCATTTTTCGAAAATTCATGCATTCATAGTGTTCTTTCATGATCTTCAAGTTTTCTTTGTAAGTTCTTTGTTTGATCTTGATGTATTCTTGTTTTGTGTTGTATGGTGTTTTTCATATGCATTTCTTGTAATTCTAGTGTCTAAGCATTTAAAGATTTCTAAGTTTGGTGTCTTGCATGTTTTCTTTGCATTAAAATTTTTTCAAAAACATTTTTTTTTATATTCTATCTCATGATCTTCATAGTGTTCTTGGTGTTCATCTTGACATTCATGTGTTCTTCATGCATCTTATTTTGATCAAAAATCAAAAGAGAAAAACAAAAAAAAAAAAAATGATTTTTTAATTTTTCTCCTCATCATAAAAATTCCAAAAATCAAAAATAATATCTTTCCCTTTTTCTCTCTTAAAATTTTCGAAAATTAGATTTGACTTTTTCAAAAAAAATTTTTAAAATCTATGTTGTTTTCCATGAGTCAAGTCAAATTTTCAATTTAAAAATTTTATCTTTTTTCAAAACTTCTTTTTCAAAATAAAATCTTTTCATTTTTTAGTTATAAAATTCCAAAAATATTTTTCAAAAATATTTTTCTTATTTTTTTTTATATCAAATTTTCGAAAATAACAATAACAATTTAATGTTTTGATTCAAAATTTCAAGTTTGATAGATTTTAAAAAAAAGAAAAGATTCAAAACTTTTTTTTTTTCTAAAATCAATATCTTGTGACTTTCTTGGAATTCAAGTCATTTAACGTGATTTTCATAAGATTTTTTAATATTTAAAAAAAAAAAAAAAAAAAAAAATTTTTCAAAAAAAATTCCCCCCCCTTTTTTTCCCCCCGAATTTAACATAAAAACTAATGAAAACATCCCTAAAAGTAACTAGATCCTACTAAAAACATACTAAAAACAATGCCAAAAAGCGTATAAATTATCCGCTCATCAAAGCCCCATCCTCGTCGCTCAATGCGAGGTATGATAAACTAAACTACATGACCCGGAGGGTTAAGAAGGGGTTCAAAATGATAATTCCGTGCAATCACGATGGGGAACATGAGTTCGCAATAGCGGTTGGGAAACCTAGTGGAATTTTTCGCTGGGTTGTCCTTCTCTTGGTTATAAATTTTAATGATGCTTCGCGCCTTATTGGGGAGAGGTTTGGCTTTGAGCGTATGTTGCGCTTTGGCGGTGGCTTTTTGAGGTGCCCTTTTGGAAGGCGGCTTCTTCTGTACTTTTTCCTTGTCCTTTTTTATGGCCATCTGAAAAAGGTGAGGAAAAAGAAGACATTAAACTCAAAGAGACCACACTCAAATTATAACATGCTAGTGAGAAAAAAAAGTGCCACAAAAGAAAAGGTATCATGCAAACATGACAGCTGTAACATGCAAGCAAGACAACTATTGAAATACGGAGCAATACACTAGCATGGGATGCAAGAGTGAAAACAGCATGCAAGTAAGGCATGAGAAGAATAAACTCAAGCATTGCCAACATCCCCAAGTGACATATGCAAGAGAGATAGCGAAGAAAATCAAGTACCCAAGCTAACTCCAAAATAAAAAGGAATAAGAATGGAGTTAGAGAGGGTTGGAATACAATTCTTGCAATATGTCCTATGGGAGCAAGTTATGGGTATGCACATATGCGTGGTAAAGAGGAAATGCAATGAGCGTAATGTACAATAAAAAGGCAAGTGTGTTGATAGAAGAGCACCAATTTGGAAGTATAGCGTCAAAATTGACTAAAAATATGATAGGTGCAATTCAACAAACACTTGGCGTGCAACATCCAAACTATAAGCACATTGAATAAATGCAAAAGTGCAATACCCAAAATGATATACCCAACATCAAAACAATATCACATAATCACAAAGGGTTCAAAAGATAACAAATCAACCCATCAAAGCAAGAGGTAATAGCAAAATTCAACATACATATAAAATGGTAAAGAAAAAGGAAAAAGCAAATAAACAAGAGAGAATTTAACAAAGTGCAACTAAGAGAATTAAAAGAAAGTAAAGACATTCAATGAAGAAAGAAAGGCATAAAGTAAAAATAAAGAGAATGGGAAAAAAATATGACCTTAAGAGGAGTAGAGAAGATGAGGTGCAAGTAAGAGTAAGGGAAAGAGAGAAGAGAGAGAGAGAAGAGGAGGGAGGAAAAGGGACCGCAGGAAGTGGTGGTCGCCGGTGGGTGAAGTCGTCAATGGTGGTGGGCGAGAGAAATGGGGAAGAGGAAAGGGGAAGAAGGGAGGGGAAGAAGAAGAAGAAGAAGAAAGGAAGGAAGGAAAGTTTGAAACAGAGCGCCCTTGTTCATTATCTGCGTCGCAAGATCGACGCGCGCGCGCACGCCACGCGCACGTGGGAATTAAAAAAAGGGAAGAGACGTGCGAGCACCACCCCCGTGCGCGCGTGGGTAGGGAAACAGGCGAGGGACGCATACGCATCACAGCGTGCGCAAGCGTGGAATAACTGCACGTTTCACGCAATGCTTGTGAAACTCTCGAGTGAAATGTACCAAGAGTGGCACGCTGAGCAACCGACGCGTACGCGTCGTGTGCACGTACGGGTGGACAAGTTTGGGGGCAGGAGACGCGCAGGCGTGCTTCACACACACGCATGGGTTGGCAGCTGTGTGTTTTGCACAATGCTTGCGCAATTCTCGGGAAAATGTACCCAGAATTGCGAAAAACGCAATCGACGCGCACGCGTGCATCCCCTTTTTTTTATACAACATAGAGAAAGATATTTTAACACATTCCTAGCAGGTATTCAAGCTAGATAGTCAAGAAAACACACACAAATTCATGCACTATCCAAAATAAGGTATTTTCTCTAACTTCAACAATCCATCCATACCAAGAGTAATGAAATCTATATGAATATCCTAACAATTCAACAAAATCAACAAAGCTAGCCTTTCTAAGAACTCAACAACACCAAGAAATCACAAAATTCACAAGAATCTAAAGCTAGAAGCAAGAAGGTATATACAAGGAAGATCTTACCACGGTGGGGTGTCTCCCACCAAGCACTTTTCTTTAACGTCCTTAAGTTGGACGGTCAGTCGCTTAAGCTTCTCCTCCTCTAGGTGCATCCATAAGCAGGAACACCTCTAGCTCCTTTGGAGACTTGTAGCCATGGTACTTCTTCACTCTATGTCCATTCACCTTGAAAGTTGCATCGCTTCTAGGGTCAAACAATTCCACCACTCCATAAGGCTTTACCTCCTTCACCTTGAAGGGTCATTCCCATCTTGAACGGAGCTTCCCGGGCATGAATCTGAGCCTCGAGTTGTAGAGGAGAACTTCGTCACCTTCTTGAAAATCCTTCTTTCGAATATGGTGGTCATGAAATGCCTTAGTTATTTCCTTGTAGATTCGAGCATTCTCATATGCCTCGTTCCTAAGACACTCAAGCTCCTCTAATTGCAATTTTCTAGCTACACCCGCCTTGGTGAAATCCATGTTACACTGCTTAACCGCCCAATAGGCTCTATGCTCAATCTCCACCGGAAGGTGGCATGCCTTACCATAGATAATCCGGAAAGGACTCATCCCCAACGGGGTCTTGTAGGCCGTCCTATACGCCCATAGTGCATCTCTCAACTGAGAGCTCCAATCCTTCCTTTATGGATTCACCACTTTCTCCAAAATTCGCTTAATCTCCCGGTTGGACACTTCCACTTGTTCGTTGGTTTGGGGGTGATAAGCAGTTGCAACCTTGTGCAATATCCCATAGCGCTTGAGCAGTGCCTCTACTTTCCTGTTGCAAAAGTGGAATCTTGGTCGCTCACGATTGCTCGTGGCAACCCATAGTGGCATACAATGTTATTTCTAATGAAAGAAATCACGGTATTAGCGTCATCAGAGCGGATAGGTATCACTTCTACCCACTTTGATACGTAGTCAACCGCCAACAGAATATATAGATACCCACTTGAGTTGGGAAATGGCCCAATGAATTCTATGCTCCATACATCAAAGATCTCACAGAACAACATCGGTTGTTGAGGCATTGGAGAACTGAAGATTGATGGTTTAGAAGTTATAGTAAACTCTCGTTGCAAGTATAGTTACTAAACCAAGCAATCAACCTTTCTTACAAACGTTTTGTCTGTTCTGACATTAGCACACTGGGAGCCTGAGAACCTGTTTAAACTGCTCAAGGGTTTTACGTGCCTAGTTGGGATCTCGGAGGCTATTGGAATTCCAAATACTGGTGGAAGATTTTTGGATGAATTCAAGCATAAGCCACCATAATAGGAAGCTCATCAAATGTACAACTTAAGAACTTTAACTAAAGTGCTAGGTGGGAGACAACCTACCATGGTATGATCGTTCCTTTTTCAATTTTATTTCGTTTTGTTTTTATTTTATTTTATTTTATTTTCATTGAACTGGAATTAATTTATTGCATCTATTACACCTGCATATTCTACTGCATAATTGCATTTAAAAAAAAGTGAAAACTTACGCGACGCTACCGCATCATTGACGCGTCCGCATCACAGGTGATTGGAGAAAATGATACAACGAACAGAGAATCACGCGAGAAGCGTGGCTGGAGGCGTGCCAGTGGCACAAATCGCCCCATGCGAACGCGTTGCCGACGCGTCCGCGCAGGTAGGGAACATTGGCCTCCCACGCGACCGCGTCACTCACGCGGCCGCGTGCCCTGGAATTCGACGTAAAAGGGTCACGACCGAAAGTTGTGCTAGAGTGGTGCTGGATTGGCGTGTGAACGCACAATTCTTCCCAGCGGACGCTGGCTCACGCGTCCACGTCATAATCCTTCCAATGGCCACTCACGTGATCGCATGCCCCACGCGATCGCGTCACCCAACATTTGGCGCAATAAGAGTTTGAACAAGAGAGTTGTGCAAGTGCGAGGCTGCCCTCGCACCAGTAGCATAAAACGGGTCACGCGACCGCGTGCCGACGCGACCGCGTCATAGTATAGACGTGCGTCCGCGTGATCCGCGCGGTGCCCCACGCGACCGCGTCGCTTTGCGCCGCACAGCTTAACCTAATCTGCCAAAAATCTTATCTTTTCTTCCCAATCCTAATTTTTCATCCTCCTTTCTTACTTACTTCTTCTTCCCTTCTTTCCTTCCCATTCTTTTATCTTTCATTTTATTTTACTTAATTTATTTGCATATTTCATTCATTGATTCTCAATTTTGTGCATATTTTTATTTTCTTTTCTAAATTTAATTATTTTCCTTTGGTGTTACAATTTTCTTATTCAACTGTTGCATTCTTTTCTTGAATTTATTTTGGTGCTCAGTGACTTGTTTTACACTGTTGGGTAATATAATTTAAGTCAATGCTAATCTTTTTATGATATTTGTATTTAATTTTCATTGACATAATTTATATTGTCTTGCACTTTCTTCTCCATGTTACAATTTGTCCACTGTATGCCATGGCTCTATTGTTTTCTCACGTAATGTTGAAGCTTCCATGTAAATGAGACCCTTATCATTTGGCATCAAACCACCCATACTTCATTTATTTTCTTATCTTTATTTCTAGGTTACTTTTCTTCCCTTTTTTCTTTCAGGATGGCCACCCGGAAGAGACCAGAAGACGTTTAAGGGAAGACAAACAAGTCCATCTGCCAATCCTTTAAAGAAAAGCATCAGTTGGAACAATCCGTCCACCTGCACATCTCAGCATGCACCGAGGACGGTGCAATCTTTAAGTGTGGGGAGGTCGTACCGACTTCCATGGGTTAGTTACTCTCCTATCTCAACACCAATGGTTTATTTCCCTTGTTAAGTTGTTGCATTTACATGTTTGATTGCATATTTATTTGATTTTGCTGCATATTTTACCACTTGTTTGAAGTAATATTTTCTTTTTCATTAGTTTACATTATAGAGCATTTCACTAATTGAATAAATAATTTGTTATACTTGTTTGAAGAAATATTATACTGGAACATGGTTTAGAGCTCGAACACACAAAAACCAGTGAGATTTTGAGCTTATTTAAATTGGTTGCATTTTATCAAACCAATATTCTGTTTTAGTGTGTATTTTTTCTCTCTAAAATTATGATCTTTGTCTTGCTTAATTCTATATTTCTATTATTGATGTATGCATACACTTACATGATTGAGGCCGTTTATTTCACTAGCTTACAAACCCATATGGCCTTACCCTTTTCATTATTCTTTGTAAACCAATGTTGAGCCTATTATACCCCTTTGTTCTTTACTTTAGCACATCATTAACTCTAAGCGAAAAACAATAATGTCCTTAATTTGAATCCTTGGTTAGCTTAGACTAGTGAGAGTGCTCATGAATTAAGTATTGGGGAAAGTTGAATTTGGAAAACATTTGGTTTGAGAATTGAGTATGTTAGAATTTTCTAAAAATGAAAAAAAAAATGTTAGGACATGATTCATGCATCAATAATTTAATCATATGCATTGAGAAAAAAAAAGAAAAAAATATATAAAAAAGAGAAAGAAGAAGAAAAGAAGAAAGAGAAGAAAGAAGAGAGAAAAAAGAGAAAAAAGATAATTAAGTAAAAAGGGGACAAAATGCCCCAAAAGTAAATTGGTGAAAGCAATGCATATGTCTGTACTTGAAATTAGAATACATGGATATGTGGAAAACATGGTAATGGATAGTTTAGATGTTGTATTATGATTACTTGGATTGTCTAAGTTAGGTGAAAGTTTTAAGTTAATTAAGGATTCAGATTTTAGTCCCTTGACCAAAGTTAATTAAGGATTCAGATTTTAAGTCCACTTGACCAAATACAATCCACCTTGACCCTAAACCCCATTACAACCCTTAAAAGACCTCTTGATTTGTGTATTTGTGCATTAAATTTTGTTGATTGTAGAAGAAAGCAGGATTAGAAGCAAGGTAGTATTGAGAGAATCGAACCCCTACCTTGAGTGATAGAGTAATACACACTGGTGAGGTTCGATGCTCAATTCCTTGTTCCTGCTTTCATGAGCTATTTTCTTCACAAGGTTTATTTGCAACGTTCATTTTCATGATTTGAATTAGTGAAATTTTCTATATTTCTTCTTGAAGGATTTGTTTACTTTTAACTAAGTAGGTAAGAAACATTTTTGCATGTAGTTGCATTTCATATAGATAGGTTGCATTTCATAATTAATCTACCATTCCTCTTCATCTTTATAGCTTCTCTTAAGCTTAGCATGAGGACATGCTAATGTTTAAGTGGGGGAGGTTGATAAACTACTATTTTATGGTTTATCTTGTACTCAATTGAGTGGTTTTATAACTCTTTCCCACTTATTCATACTATTTACATGGTTTTATATTTGCCTTCCTAATTATATGCTTTGATTGAAAAAATGCTTCTTTGGCCTTTAGTTCCTTATGTTAAATCCTCTCTTATTACCATTATATGCCTTGATATGTGTGTTAAGTGATTTCAGAGATTACAGGTAGGAATGGCTTAGAGGATGGAAAGGAAGCATGCAAAAGTGGAAGGATACAAGAAGTTGGAGAAATTGCTAAGCTGTCCAGCCTGACCTCTCGCACTCAAACGGCTATAATTTAGCTACAGAGGTCCAAATGAGCAGTTTCAGTTGCGTTAGAAAGCTAACGTCCAGGGCTTCGATTTGATATATAATATGTCATAGTTGCCCTGACGCTAGGTGATGCAAACGCGTGCTTTACCCGGCCGCATCGCAGGGACGAAAAATCAGCGTGTTTGAATTCGCAACCAGCGAATTCTGGGCTGTTTCTGACCCAGTTTGCGGCCCAAAAACACATATTAGAGGCTATAAAGTAGGAGAATCCATTCATTCATGATAACAATTTCATATTCACAATTTTAGATAGATGTAGTTTTTAGAGAGAGAGGTTCTCTCCTCTCTCTTAGGATTAGGATTAGAATTAGGATTTCAACTTTATTATTTCAACTTACAACTTCAATCACAGGTTACAGTTCTTTTTATTTATGAATATTCATGTTAGATTTGATTTTCTTTTATTAATCCAATTCGAGGTATTTTCAGATTATTATTGCTTTGCTTTAGTTATATTGATACTTTTAATTTTTTAGATATTTTCTTCCTTTTGGCTTTGGTTAAGTAATGGTAACGCTTAAACTATCAATAAAGTAGTGGTTGAAATTGGGAGTTACTCCAATAACTCTAGTCTTTCCATAGGAATTGACTAGGACCTGAGGATTAAGCTAATTAATCCACTTGATTTACCTTCATAGTTAGAGGTTAACAAAGTGGGATTAAATCCAATTCTCATCACAATTGATAAGGATAGGATTCCAGTCTTATACCTTACCAAGAGTTTTATTATCTATTTAAATTAATATAATTTACTTTCTTGCCATTTACTATTCTCCTTTTTATCTTATACATTAAAACTCCCATTTAACAACTCACAACCAATAATAAGAACACCTCCCTACAATTCTTGAGAAGACGACCCGAGTTAAATACTTCAGTTATCAATTTTAAAGGGGTTTGTTACTTGTGACAACCANAGTTTACATCGTCTATCCTGATGCATAAGTTGGGACTATTTATATTATTCTGGAAGAGCCCTAGATGTTTACTTTCGCACGCAATTAAGAGCGGGGATTTAAAAAGTCTGTAGCTCCAGAAATCGCATTTGAGTGCAGGCGAGGTCAGAATCCAAACTAGGCATCAGCAGTCCCTTATTTTCCAGCTTTGAATCAAGATTTTATGGCTCAGCTCCACTTCAAATTTTAGCCCATGGAGAAATACCTGAAATCACAGAAAAATCACAGCAAATCA
This sequence comes from Arachis monticola, assembly GCA_003063285.2. Classification (NCBI taxonomy): domain Eukaryota; kingdom Viridiplantae; phylum Streptophyta; class Magnoliopsida; order Fabales; family Fabaceae; genus Arachis; species Arachis monticola. The sequence goes on from QBTX01002083.1 coordinate 10,836, forward strand.
TAGTAAGGTCCAGAAATAGATTTTTTAATTTAAAAAATAATAAAATATATAGACATAAATTACCTAACCAGAGTACATTAAAACTAAAAAAAAAACAAGAAAAAAAAGCAAAAAAACGTAAAAATAAATTTATTCCCTCAAAGTTTAAGACCATAATCTTCCAAATCAAAGTAATTGGAGATTATATGTCACCATAAATCTGTCCAACCACAATTTGGTCCAACATGAAGTGAAAGAGTATTTTGTGATGATCTTTCATCATTCGCTCTTCCAAGTTCTGCAAGAGATCCAATGTATGAATAGCTTGCTTTTCCAAGATAACTTAATGCCAATTGATAATATCATTAAAATGCTTCAAAAATAAAACAAATGAAAAAGATAAGAAGAAAGAAACAAATGAAGAACTACTTATTGATCGCATCAACAATTTTTTAAAACCAACCAGTAGCTCCTACCAAAGTGAAGGGGTTTAGTTGTTCCATAGCTCTGGTGAATTGGAAGACAAAGATGGAAAATACATTCTGAAAGTTAACACTAGAAGTTTGAGAATAGTAATTTTACAAAGAGTGGTTCTCAATGCTAAAAACCTTCCAAGCTCCCTTTCCTAGTTCAAAACTACTCCTAGTTATATACTCATCTTCTTGATCTTCTAGTTGGCTTCTCAAGTCTTTGATATGGGCCTTTGTGGATCATTGAGTTGAGCAGTTTTGGAATCTTCAGTGGGCTCGGCAATTTACTTTTAGAAGAAGTGTGAAGTAGGCATTGGACTTTTAGGCTAGGACGTTATAGGTGCGATTAACGTTAAGTAAAATGTTGGGTGTCGCAGAACATTTAGTGATCAGTGATACCTTCTTACTAACGTTCTTAGAAGATACTGTAAGGATATCGATCGCGCGCTTCTACGGAAGTTTATAGTAAACTTCTCGTACAAAGCTATAGTTTACTAAACCAAGCAATCAACCTTTTCTTTTACACACGTTTTTGGGTTGTCACAAGTAGACAAACCCCTTTAAAATTGGATAACCGAAGAGTATTTAAATCCTCGGGCATCTCTCAAGGATATTGCACGGGAGGTTATGTTCTTATATATATATGGTATATAGAGATATTAGATTAAAATTGGGGGTTTTGCAAAGTAATGGAAGCAGTATGTTGAGATGATAATAAGAATATCACAAATAAATAACTATAAAAGATCTCTCTGGCAAAGGTATGAAAACTGGAAGTCCTATATCCACTGGCTATCTCTTATACTAAATGTAATGATGAATTGGGATTTTTCTCCACTTTGTTAACACTTCTCCTAATCTATGAAGGTAAGTTGTGGATGAAATTAATTCTTGATTCCTTCAAGTCTCTGTAGTTCTTTCCTTGGGAAAGTTAGAGTTATTGGAACCCGAATATATCTAATTCTTGAAGAATTCAGTAATTTCATCTAAGCTCAAGGAGTTGCATAATCTCAATGTCGTCTCCAGTGTAATCTGAGACCACAAAGCACAAAGGTAAGAAAAGCCGTATCTAAATTAAAAGTATTCATAAATGCGACTTAACAACTTCATTAAACTAGAAATACCTGCAAATTTACTAATAAAGATATCAACTTGTAATCATGGAGAAAGTTTCATAATTATATTGGGAGAAATAAAAGAAAAAAATTTGAACCTGTAAAAAGACAACAGATCCCTGAAAGTATTAGAATACAATCTCTATCCTAAACTCCAATAATCCTAGAGAGAGGGGAGACCTCTCTTTCTCTAAAACTACATCTAAATCTAAAATTTTTTTATTGTTGTATTTGTTAGTGTGATGAATGGATACATTCTCGCCACTTTATAGCTCTTAATCTGTGTTTCTGGGTCGAAGATAACTACGGTCAAATAACATGCCTCAGCGAATTATCCTCCCCAGCGATTTTCTGTTACGTTCAGGTCGCGGGTAAAGTGACGCGGAGTGCGTACGTCACGCGTTTCGCGCGGGATTTGCAATTACGAGATTTACGCACGGCGGAGTGGTCATTTCAACGCTAGTTCGCGTTGCCTAAAGTCGATGCAAGCTATATCACATTATATAGTAGTCTAATATCGTATAGGCCTTGGACTGTAGTAGCTTTCTAACGCAACCGTGAATTGCAATCATCTTGGATCCTCTATAGCTATAGTATATGACCGTATTGAGTGCGCGCGTAGGCGGTAGCAGAGTGTAGGCTGGACAGCTTTAGTAATTTCTTCATACTTACTTGTATTCCTTCCCACTTTATGGCATGCTTTCCTCTCCATCCTTGAGTTCTTATTCGCTGCCCTATATATCTCTTGAATACATTAACACACATATCATGAGGCATCCTAATGGTAAAGAGAGGATTTAAATGACGATAGGTAACTCAGAGGCCGGAAGAGCATGCTATTTTCACATCGGAAAGCACATAAATTATGGAAGAAACAAAAAAAAAATGAAAACCATGCAAATAGTATTAGAATAAGTGGGTAAGAGTTGATAAAAATCCATCATAAATAAAGAGACAAGATAAACCAAAAATAGTGGTTTATCAACCTCCCCACACTTTAAGCATTAAGCATTTCCTCATTGCTAGCTAGATGAAGCTTAAAGAGTGAAGAGGAATTGTTAATAAAAATGTATATGAAAATAGCATCTATCTATATGAGTGCAATCTATGCAAGCTGATGTTTCTATCTTACTTTGGTTAAAAGTAAATAAGCTCTTGCAAGACAAACATAAATCAGATTTCTATTAATTCATAATCCATGACATAAAAAATGCAAAATAAACTTGTAAGAAAGATAGCTATGAAAGCAGGGAACATAGAATTCAAGCATTGAACCCTTACTGGTAGTGTAGTATCACTCTAACTCTAAGGTGTACTAGAGGTTAATACTCTCACTCTTCTCTATGGCTCATGCCTTCTAAAACTTTGTTCTTTATCTAACCAATCAAAACCTATTCTAACTGTTCCAATGCAAAACATCTATGGTCTTTTTAGGAGTTGTAATTGGGGCTGAAGAGTAAAAGGTAAGAGATATATGAATGGCCAAGTGAGCTTTTATTAAAGTTGGAATCCATCTTGATTTTTCTAATGATCTCATCTAAACACACTATACAAAAATAAATTTTTTGAAAAATATTTTTTCTTTCTCTACATTTTTCCACTTTTGTTATTACATGCTCAACGTATCAAACTTATTTTTTAAAAAAAAAAAATGTCATGATTGATTCTTTTTTTATTGATTTATATTTATTTTGCTCTCTTTTTTTTTCTTTTTTTTATTTTTTAATCCGCTATTCTCATTCTTATATTTCTTTTCTTCAAATTTTTTCTTATGTAATCCCTTTAATTATTTATTAGTAATATTTTTTTTTTTTTGCACCAGATATAAAAATATTTTGCAATCAACTGTATTTCAAAACTTTTTTTTTTTTTTAAATTTTAGTTTTGCTTTTTTGGTTTCTAATTTTTATTCTATCATCCATGTTCCCATAAAAATTTCCCATAGCTTTAATTATACACAATATCTATCTAGCTAACCAAGGATTCAACTTGGTGAGTTTTTATTTTGTTTTTACTTGCTAAGGCTAGTAATGTGGTTGGTATAGATCTGCAGGGATTATAAAAGTCAATGGGGCTAAATAAAGTGTGAATGTAAAAGGTTAGGCTATATTTGGGATAATGTGCGTAATTTAATAATGGTCCTCATCATATTGTAAAGAATATAAATACACTAAATAAACTGACATCATAATATTGATCCAAAGCAAAAAACTCAAAATAAGAAGAAAACACCACAAGAATAAAATATTTATGGTTAAATATGGTAACCATAGATAAATAAGCTCAAGTCTCACAGGGTTTGTATTCTTTCTTAGCTTTTTAAACTATGTTCTAAATACAACTTCAAACAAATTTAACACAAAAATTTTGATTTTAAATTAGTGAAATTTTTCAAAAAAATAGGATCTTAAAAAGAAACTTATTATTTCTCAACCAAGTAGTAGCTAAATGCATAAAATCAAAAAAATCATGCAATGAAACATGCAGATGTAACAATGTACTAAATAAAATATTGGTGTTGAGAAGAAAATAACTAACCCATGGAGATCGGTATCCCAGCAGCCACACCAAACCTCCCCACACTTAAAGATTGCACCGTCCTCGGTGCATGCTGAGATGTGCAGGTGGAAGGGTTGTTCCAACTGATGCTTTTCTTCAAGGATTGTGCAGATGAACTTGTTTGTCTCTCCTTTTAGAAGTTTCTCCTTTTTTCCGTCTTCGGTGGCCAGCCTGAAAGAAAAGAAAAAGAAGAAAAGTAACCCAAAAGATAGAAAATAAATAAAATATGGGTATTAATGCCAGATGATAAGGGTCTCATTTACATGGAAGCTTCAACATGTTCGTGAGAAAATAATAGAAGCATATGGCATATCAGTGGTGCAAAAATTGCAACAAAGGGGAGGAGTGTGGTAATGAAAATATCAATATAAGTTCATGTCAATGCAAATGAAGTGCAAGTATCATAAAATATTGGCATTGGCAGATAATTAATATCATCCCACAGTGTAAAACAAGTTACTAAGCACCAAAGGAAATTCAAGAAAGGATGCAACAGTTGAATAAGAACATTTAACACCAAAGAAAAAATAATTAATTTAGAAAAGAAAATAAAAATATGCATAAAATTAAGATGCAATGAATGAAATATGCAAATAAATTAAGTAAAATAAAATGAAAGATAAGAAGAAAAAAAAGATGAAGAAAAAGAAAGTAAGAAAGGAGAGAGAAAGAAGAAAAGATAGAAGAAAATAGGATTAGAAAAGAAAGGATAAGATAATTGGCGCTGATCTGGATAAGTTGTGCGGCACAGGCGATGCGGACGCGTCGGTGATGCGGTCGCGTGGTTCGCGATAAGGTCAGGTGATGCGGACGCGTGGGTCACGCGATTACGTGGCCTGATTTGTGTGATTGGCATGAGTGCAGCCTCGCATTCGCACAACTCCTTGTTCGAAACTCTTTTCGCCAAATTTTTGGGTGACGCGGTCGCGTGGTTGACGCGATCGCGCGGGTGGCCTTACTTCCAATATGACGCGTTCGCGTGGGAGGACTTGGGCTTCTAGCACGAGTCCAGCCCTACTCCAGCACAACTTTCGGCCATGCACCCTTTTTACGTCGAATTCCAGGGCATGCGGCCGCGTGAGTGATGCGGTCGCGTGCGAGGCCAATGTTCCCACCCGACGCGGACGCTTCAGCAACGCGGTCGCGTGGGGCGATTTGTGCCACGGGCACGCCTCCAGCCATGCTCTTGCGTGACTCTCTATTCGTTTTATTATTTTCTCCAATCACCTGCGATGCGGACGCGTCAATGAGGTGGTCGCGTCGCGTAAGTTTTTTTTTTTATATGCATGAAAAATGTAGAATGCAATGCTAATATGAATGTTATGCAAAACTCCAAGTTCAATACAATAAAATAAAATAAAACTCGAAAACAAATAAACTAAATAAAAATAAAAAAAGAACGATCATACCATGGTGGGTTGTCTCCCACCTAGCACTTTTAGTTAAAGTCCTTAAGTTGGACATTTGGTGAGATCCCTGTTATGGTGGGTTGTGCTTAATGATTCATCAGAATCTCCACCAGATGTTTGTTTAATTACATGGCCTCCGGGATCGCCCAACTAGGCACGTAAAGCCTTTGAGCAGCTTCATACAGACAATTTTAGCTCTCTGGGGTCTGGATGTCAGAATTCCAGGGATCCCAAACCTTGCTATTGCACCCGTCTCTTGTTGATCATCATGATTCCATTCGGTGGCAAGCAATCTGAATTCTCACTATAAGGGCGCAACCAATTCTTTAGACCCATTCAGTTGAGTGTTACACCAACCCTGGCGTTTAAACTTAAGCTTCCAACCATAATGAAACTTGCAGAGACAATTACTGTACCAAATAACCACCTCCTCTCCCTCTGTGATCTTAAAGGACAAAAGACAAAGAGCTCTAAGTTGACCATCCGTCTCCAGTAGCCCATATTCAAGTGGAATCAGAAAGCTAAGGGATATGAATTTTACCCACTTGAATGTTGTGAAGGATGATGGCAACTTAGGGGGAGGGGTCTCTAATAACTTTGGCAGGGTGATTTCAAGCTCTACTCCCTTGTGCTCTTTGACAACTTCCACCTCTTTGCAAACTTCTTTAATTTCAACCTCTTCCTCTTAGTGGCTTCTTCCAATTCAATCTCTTCTTCATTACTTACCAAGGGCATGGGAGGTTGTGCCTCTTCTTCTTTAATCTCCATCTCCTGACCAACCTCTTCCAAGTCTTCAACTATGATATGCTTTGGAGGTTGTACACCCTCCTCAACATTAATTTCAATTGCCTTGGAAGGAGGTTCTATAACCTGACTTTCCCATGGAGGTTCAGCATCTCCTAAGTCTGCAACCACTTCTTCCTCTTCAATAATTACAGCTTCCTCCACTTGTTCCAGTATAAAGTCATGCTCCGTATTGTCCACTGGAGTTTCTAATGTCTCCTTCATGCTACGTTCTTCATTAGATTGTCCATATGAAGCCATGGGGGTTCCTTGAGTGTCCAAACGTCGGGAAGCTAATTGATTTATTGCTTGATTCAATTGGTGAAGGGTTGCAAGAAATTAATCCACTGTTTCCTTGTGACGATCCATTGATTCTTGTTCCGCTTGGGTATCATAAGTAGGACCATAAGGCTCTTGGATTGATAGATATGGATATGGTGCATATAGAGGTGGTGATTCTTGGGAGTAATTGGGTTGGAATTGGGGTGGTTCTATATATGGTTCATATGGTTCATAAGGTGGTTGGTATGGTGGATGWGGGTTAGGATCATATGAAGGTGAATGGTGGTAGTTGGCTTGTGAGTGTGGTGGTTCAAAGTTGTGTTGAGAAGGTTCATAGGCATATGATGGGGGTCCATCATATCTATCATCTTGGTATGCCCCTTGGAATGGCTCTTGACTATAGTAATTTGGTGGATGTTGGTTGTCACGGAAGGGTCCACCATAACTACTATCTTGGTATGCATCGTGGAATGGTCTTTGTCTGTGGTACTGTGGAAGGTGTTGTTGCCGAAAGGGTTGATCAGATCCTCGTGGCTCCTTCCATCTCTGATTGTTTTGACCTTGATGCATGTTCCTGTTATAATTTCCATTCCTTGCAACAACATTGGAACCAAACTCAAAGTGAGAGGGGTGAGAACTCATGGTAAGTTAATAAAAATTTAAAAACAAAAATAAAAGAAAATTTGAAATTTGAAGTTTAAAATTTGAAATTTTAAAATTTGAATTTTAAATTTTGAAAATTGAATTTTTAAAATTGAAAATTGAAAATTGATTTTTTTAAAATAAGATAGGATAAGATAAAAATTTTTAAAATAAAAATCTGAAATTTTTTTTTCGAAAAAATCAATTTAAAAGTAAATATTTACAATAACCAATAATAAGGAACACGTTTGCAATTCCCCAGCAATGGCACCATTTTGAAAGAACTGAAGATTGATGGTTTAGAAGTTATAGTAAACTCTCGTTGCAAGTATAGTTACTAAACCAAGCAATCAATCTTTCTTATAAACGTTTTGGTTGTCATAAGTAACAAACCCCTTTAAAATTGATAACCGAGTATTTAAACCTCGGGTTGTCTTCTCAAGGAATTGCAGGGAGGTATGTTCTTATTATTGGTT
>QBTX01002084.1:0-25753 GCA_003063285.2 Arachis monticola
ACCGGTCAGCATAACGTAAAAAATAGAAAAAAAACCGATCAGCACAACTTAAAAAAAAAAACAAAAAAACTGGAAAAAAAAACACCGGTCAGCATAATATAAAGAAAAAAACTGGTCAGCACACGTAAAAAAATCATAAGAGCCAGCCGAAGATGAGGCCATTACGGCTCACCTTTAGGTGTCCTTCTGTGGATAGCGTCATTTAAAGAACAATGGTCAAACAAAACCGTAAAAAAAAACCCAGAAAAAAAATCGGCACAACCTAAAATAAAAAAAAAAAAAATCGGGAAAAAAATCCGGTAAGCACAACGTTAAAAAAACTAGAAAAAAATCGGTTAGCATTAACGTAAAAAAAAACTGGTCAACAACAACGTAAAAAAATCAGAGGAGCCTGCGAAGATGAGGCCATTACGCTCGCTTTAGGTGTCCTCCTCTGGATAGCATCAATTTAAAGAACAAGGGTCAGCTCAACGGAAAAAAAAAAACTGGAAAAAAACCAATCACACAACCTAAAAAAAAAAAACTGGAAAAAAACCGGTCAGCACAACGTAAAAAAAACTGGAAAAAACCGGTCAGCACATCGTAAAAAAAAAAAACTGGTTAGCACAACGTAAAAAAAAATCAGAGGAGCTAGCCAAAGAATGAGGCATTTACGGCTCGCCTTTATGTGTCCTCCTCTGGATAGTGTCGTTTAAAGAATGAGGGTTTGCACAACGTAAAAAAAATTGGAAAAAAAAACCGGTAAGCATAACCTAAAAAAATTGAAAAAAAAAATCGGTAAGCACATGTAAAAAAAAACTAGAAAAAAACCGGTCAGCATAACGTAAAAAAAACCGGTCAGCACAACGTAAAAAAAATCGGAGGAGCCAACCGAAGATAAGGCCATTACAGCTCACCTTTAGGTGTCCTCTTTGTGATAGCGTCATTTAAAGACAAGGGTCCCAGGCACAACGTAAAAAAAAACGGTAAGCCAACCTAAAAAAATTGAAAAAAAATTTTTTTTTTTCCTTAAAAAAAAAAACTCGAAAAAAACAGTCAGCGAAAACGTAAAAAAAAAAAAACCAGTCAGCACAATCTAAAAAAAAATCGGAGAGCCCTACGAATATGATCCATTAAGGCTCGCCTATTAAGGTGTCCTTCTCTGGATAGAAAGAGTACATTTAAAGAACGAGGGTCAGCCAACGTAAAAAAAAAACTTAAAAAAAAAAAAAACCAGTAAGCACACCCTAAAAATTGGAAAAAAAAAAAATTTTTTTTTTTAAAAATAATAAAAAACTTGAAAAAAATCGGTCAGCATAACGTAAAAAAAAAAACCGGTCAGCACAACGTAACAAAATTCGGAGGAAAGCTTGCCAAAGATGGCCATTACGGCTCGCCTTTAGGTGTCCTACTCTGGATAGCGTCATTTAAGAACAAGGGTCAGCACAACGTAAAAAAAATTGGAAAAAAAAACCGAGCAGCACAACCTAAAAAAAAAAAAAACAATTGGAAAACAACCGGTCAGCACAACATAAAAAAAAACTTGAAAAAACTAAAAAAAACTGGTCAGGCATAAAGTATAAAAAAGGAAAAAAATCGGGCAGCCGCAACCAAAAAAAAACTGGAAAAAAACACCGGTCAACAAAAAAATCGAAAAAAAAAAAAAAAAAAAAAAAAAAAAAAGTGGAAAAAAACTGGTACACAACGTAAAAAAAATTGGAGGAGCCTACTGAAGATGAGTCCATTACGGCTTGCCTTTAGGTGTCCTTCTCGCTGGATAACGTCAGTTAAAGAACAAGGGTCAGCACAACGTAAAAAAAAATGGAAAAAAAACCGGTAATTACAACCTAATAAACAAAAGAACTGGGAAAAAACCGATCAGCGCAACGAAAAAAAAAAAAAAACGTTGAAAAAACCACGTTCCAACGTAACGTAAAAAAAGAATAAAAACTGGCCAACACAACCTAAAAAAAACTGGAAAAAAAACCGGTCAGGACAAAGTAAAAAAATGGTCAACAACGTAATAAAAATAGAAAAAAAACCGGTCAGCAACACCTAAAAAAAATCGTATAAGCCGGCCAAAGATGAGGGCATTACGGTTCGCTTTTAGGTGTCCTCCTTCTGTGGATAGCGTCATTTAAAAAGAACAAGGGTCAGCACAACGTAAAAAAAAAAAAACAACTGGAAAAAAAATCCGTCAGCATAACCCAAAAAAAACTGGTGTCAGCACAACGTAAAAAAAAATGGAAAAAAAAAGGTCAGTATAACGTATAAAAAAACGATCAGCACAAACCTAAAAAAAAATCAAGAGGAGCCTGCAAAGATTGGAGGCTATTACGCTTGCCTCTGTTAGGTTTTCCTCCTCTGGATATCATCATTAAAAGAACTAGGGAATCCAGAAAACCGTTTAAAAAAAAAACTAGAAAAAAACGGTCATTCACAACCTAAAAAAAAACGAAAAAAAAAAAAAAAAAAAAAAAAAAAAACGGGTCCGCACAACGTAAAAAAAATCGGTAAAAAAACCGGAGGACCTGCCGAAGATGAGGCCATTAAGGCTCGCCTTTAGGTGTCCTCCTCTGGATAGCGGGTCATCATTAAAGAACAAGGTGTCAGCACAACGTAAAAAAAAAAAAACTGGAAAAAAATGTAGCATGTTTTAATTAATTAAAAAAAAAAAATCTGGTCAGCACAACATAAAAAATGAAAAAAAACCGGTCAGTATAACGTATAAACCGGTCAGCACAACGTTAAAAAAATCGGAGGAGCCCCTCTTGCCGAAGATGAGGCCATTACGGCTCGCCTTTTAGGTGTCCATCTTCTGGATAGCGTCATTTAAAGAACAAGGGTCAGAAAAACGTAAAAAAAAATGGAAAAAAAAACCGAAAAAAAAAAAAAACCTTAAAAAAAAAAATCTCAGCTTAATGTTAAAAAAAACATGTTGGCACAACCCATAAAAAAGGAAAAAAAAACAGGTCAGCACCCAACTTAAAAAAAAATTGGAAAAAAAACGTCAGCATAAAAAATAAAATCGGAGGAGGCCTACCGAAGATGAGGCCAGCACGGCTCGCCTTTAGATGTCCTTCTCTGGATAGCGTCATTTAAAGAACAAGGCGTCAGCACAACGTAAAAAAAACTTGGAAAAAAAAATCGGAGGAGCCTACCGGATATGAGGCCATTATGGCTCCCCCTTTAGGTGTCCTCCTCGAGATCACATCATTTAAATAACAAGGGTCTGCACAATGTTAAAAAAAAATCTTGGAAGCCTGCCGAAGATGAGGCCATTAAGGCTCGCCTTTAAGTGGTCGTCCTCTGGATACCGTCATTTAAAGAACAAGGGTCAGCACACGTTAAAAAAGAACTAGAAAAAAAACGCGGTCAGCACAACATAAAAAAAATTGGAAAAAAATCAGTCAGCATAAACATATAAAAGAAGAAAAAAATTGCAGCACATAACCCAAAAAAAAACTTGAAAAAAAACCGGTCAGCATAACATAAAAAAAAAAAAAACTTTTTTTTTTTTTTTTAAAAATATTTTGGAAAAAACCGGTCAGCACAACGTAAAAAGAATCGAAGGAGCCTGCCAAAGAAAGATGAGGCTATTACGGCCGCCTTTAGGTGTCCTCCTCTGATAGCGTCATTTAAAATGAGAAAGTCAGCACAGCATAAAAAATTTGGTCAGCACAACCTAAAAAAATTGGAAAAAAACCTTGTCAGCACAACGTAAAAAAAATAGAAAAAACCGTCCAGTAACGTAATTCAAAAAAAGGAAAAACAAAAAAAAAAAAAAAAAAAAAAAAAAAAGCTGGAAAAAAATCGAGTCAGTCACAACGTAAAAAAAAATACGGCCAGCACAACGTAAAAAAAAATTGAGAAAAAAAACCGGTCAGAGCAGACAACCTACTAAAAAAACTGGAAAAAAACCTGGTCAGCACAACCCGCAAAAAAATAAGAAAAAAAACCAAAAAAAACCGGTCAGCACAACGTAAAAAAAATCGGTCAGTATTCCCTGCCGAAGATGAGTCCATTACTGCTCGCCTTCGTTGTCCTCCTCTAGATAGCGTCATTTTAAGAACAAGGTTATCAACACGTAAAAAAAAAACTGGAAGAAAAACCAGTCAGCACAACAAAAAAAAAAAAAAACCGGTCAGCAACAACGTAAAAATAATGAAAAAAACCGGTCAGTATAACGTATAAAAAACCTATCAGCACAACGTAAAAAAAATCAGAAAAAATTAGAGGAGCCTGCCAAAGATGAGGCAAATAAGGCTCACCTTTAGGTGGGTTCCCCTCCTCTAGATAGCTGTTCATTTAAAGAACAAGGGTCAGCAAAACGTAAAAAAAAGGAAACTGTAGAAAAATCGGTCAGCACAACCTAAAAAAAAACGCGGTCAACACAAACGTAAAAAAAAAAAACCGGTCAGCATAAAAAAAAAAAAGGAAAAACCGATCAGGCCACAACGTAAAAAAAACTAGTCAGCACAAAAAAAATAAAATCGGAGGCTCCTACCGAAGATGAGGCCATTACGGGCCGCCTTTAGGTGTCCTCCCTCTTGATAGCGTCACTTAAAATACCAAGGGCCAATCTAACAAAAAAAAAAAAAACCGGTCAGCCAACCCAAAAAAACTGGAAAAAAAACCGGCGTCAGCACAACTAAAAAAAAACTAGGAAAAAAACCGGTCAGCATAACGTATAAAAAAAAACCGGTCAGCACAACTAAAAAAAATGGAAGGAGCGGCCGAAGATGAGTGCCATTACAACAGAGCTCGTCTTTATGTGTCCTTCTCTGGGTAGCGTCACTTAAAATAACAAGAGTCAGCACACGTAAAAAAAAATTGGAAAAAAAAAAGCCGGTCACATAAAACGTAAAAAAAAACAACTGGTCAGCAAAACGTAAAAAAAATCGGTAAGCAACAACGTTAAAAGAAATCGGACAAGCCTGTCGAAAAGAGGCGATTATGGCTCGCCTTTAGTTGTCCTGCTCGGGATAGCGTTATTTAAAAGAACAAGGGTCAGCACAACGTAAAAAAAACTAAAAAAAGAAACAGGTCAGCACAACCTAAAAAACTAAAAAAACCATTCAGCACAACATAAAAAAAACTGGAAAAAACCAGTCAACATAACGTAAAAAAAATCGGTCAGCACAAAAAAAAAAAAAAAAAAAAAAAAAAAAGAAAAAAACCGATCAACACAACATAAAAAAAATCGAAGGAGCCTTCCGAAGATGAGACCATTACGAATCGCCTTTAGCTGTCCTTCGCTGGGTAACGTCACTTAAAATAAAAGGGTCAGCACAACGTAAAATAAAACTGGAAAAAACCAGTCAACACAGACCTAAAAAAAAACGGAAAAAAATTGGAAAAAAAACCGGTCAGCAAAAAAAAGGGTCAGCAAAACGAAAACAAAAAACTGGAAAAAACATTCAGCATAACGTATAAAAAAGGAAAAAAAAACCGTCATCCAACGTTAAAAAAAATGGAAAAAAACCGGTCAGCACAACCTAAAAAAACTGGAAAAAAGCTAGAAAAAAATCGGTCAGCACACGTAAAAAAATTGGAAAAAACCGGTCAGCATAAGTATAAAAAAGGAAAAAATCGATCAGCAATTCCAAAAAAAATGGAAAAAAACAGACCGGTCAGGCATAACGTAAAAAAAAAAAAAACTGGTCAACACAACGAAAAAAAAAATGTGAATGGGAAGCACAACGTAAAAAAAATCGGAGACCTGCCGAAATGAGGCAATTAACGCTCGCCTTTAGGTGTCCTCCTCTGTATAGCGTCATTTAAAGAACAAAGGTCAGCACAACAACGTAAAAAAAAATTGGAAAAAACCTGTAGCACAAACATAAAAAATTTGGAAAAAAACTAGTCAGCAACAACGTAAAAAAAAACTGGAAAAAAATCGGATAGCGATAACATATAAAAAAAGTAAAATAAATCGGGTCAGCAAAACCCAAAAAAATGGAAAAAAAACCGGTCAACAAAAAAAAAAAAAAAAAACGGGACAGCACACGTAAAAAAACCAAAAAAACTGGAAAAAAACTGGTCAGCATAACGTAAATGAAAAAACCAGTCAGCACAACATTAAAAAAATCGGAGGATCCTGCCGAAGATAGGCCATTACGGCTCGCCTTTTGGTGTCCCCCTCCTCTGGATAGCAGCATTTAAAGAACAAAGGGTTTAGCACAACGTAAAAAAAACCGTGGAAAAAAACCAATCAGCACAACCTAAAAAAAAACTGGAAAAAAAAACCGGTCAGCAAAACGTAAAACAAAAAAATGGGAAAAAACAGATCAATCAGCATAATTTTAAAAAAAAATGGGTAGCACAAGTAAAAAAAAATAAGCGGAGTTTGCCCCCAAAGATGAGCCCATTAACGGCTCGCGTTTAGTTGTCCTCCTCTGGATAGGGTTATTTAAAGAACGGGGGGCAGAACAACGTAAAAAAAAAAGCGGAAAAAAAAACCGGTAAGCACAACATAAAAAAATGGTTAGCACAATGTAAAAAAAAACCGTTCTGCACAATGTAAAAAAAAACTAGAAAAAAATCGGTCGCATAACGTAAAAAAAAAAACCGGATCAGCACAACGTAAAAAAAAAAAAAATCGTAGGAGCCTACCAAAGATGAGACCATTAAGGCTTCCGCGTTTAGTTGTCCTCCTCTGGATAACGTCTTTTAAAGAACAACGGGGGCCAGCACAACGTAAAAAAAACTGAAAAAACCTGTCAGCACAACGAAAAAAAATTGGGGAAAAAATATGCGGGTCAGCAGAACGTAAAAAAAAAGGGAAAAAACAGGATAGCATAAAGTATAAAAAAAAGGAAAAAAATCGGATTAGCAAAACCCAAAAAAATGGAAAAAAAACAGTCAGCATAACGTATAAAAAAAACCAGACCCAGCATAACGTAAAAAAAAACAAAAAAAACTGGAAAAAACCGATCAGCATAACGTAAAGTAAAAAAAAAAAAAACAATTTTTTTTTAATAAAAAATAAAAAAAATCGGAGGAGCCTGCCGAAGATGAGGTCCATTGCGGCTCGCCGTTAGGTGTCCTCCCCGGGAACGGTCATTTGAAGAACAAGGGTCAGAACAACGTAAAAAAAAAAACTTGGAAAAAAATCAATCAATCAGCACAACCTAAAAAAAACGTGAAAAAACAGGCAGCACAACGTAAAAAAAACTGGAAAAAACCAGTCAGCATAACGTAAAAAAAAAAAAAACGGAAAAAAAAAAAAAAAAAAAAAAAAAAACCGTGAGGAGCCTGCCAAAGATGGGCCATTACGGCTCCGGCCTTTAGGTGTCTCCCTCTGGATAGCGTCATTTAAAGAACAAGGGTCAGCACAAAACGTTAAAAAAAAACTGGAAAAAAAACGGTAAGCACAACCTAAAAAAAATTGAAAAAAAAACCGGTCAGCAAAAAAACCGGTCAGCACAATGTTAAAAGAACTAGAAAAAAACCGGTCAGCATAACGTAAAAAAAACCGGTTTAGCACAATGTAAAAAAAAATCGTAGCATCCTGCGGAAGATGATGCCATTACGGCTCGCCTTTAGGTGTCCTCCTCTGGATAGAGCGTCATTTAAAGAACAAGGGTCAGTACAACGTTAAAAAAAAAAAACTTAAAAAAAATCGGTAAGCAAAAAAAAAAAAAAATAAAAAAATTGAAAAAAAAAATTGGTAAAAAAAAAAAAAAAAAAAAAACTGCGAAAAAAACCGGTCAGCATAACGTATAAAAAAAAAAACCGGTCAGCACAACGATTAAAAAAAATCGGAGGAGCCTGGCCGAAGATGAGGCCATTACAGCTCTCCTTTAGCTGTCCTTCTCAGGGATAGCGTCATTTAAAGAACAAGGGTCAACACAACGAAAAAAAAACTGGAAAAAAAACTTAGTCAGCACACCTAAAAAAATTGGAAAAAAACCGGTCAGCACCAACGTAAAAAAAAGGGAAAAAACCGCGTCAGCATAACGTCATAAAAAAAGGAAAAAAAACCGTGTTTAGCACAACCCAAAAAAACAGCAAAAAAACCGCCTCAGCATAACGTATTAAAAAAAAAACCGGTAAGCGACAACATAAAAAAAAAACTGAAAAAAAACTGGTCAGCACAACGTTAAAAAAAATCGGGGGAGCCAGCCGAAGTTGAGGTCATTACGGCTCGCCTTTAGCGGTCCTCCTCCTTCTGTATAGTGTCATTTAAAGAAAAAGGGTCCGCAACAATGTAAAAAAAAAAACTTGTGAAAAAAACCGCGTCAAGCAAAACAAAAA
Source organism: Arachis monticola (assembly GCA_003063285.2). Taxonomy (NCBI): domain Eukaryota; kingdom Viridiplantae; phylum Streptophyta; class Magnoliopsida; order Fabales; family Fabaceae; genus Arachis; species Arachis monticola. The sequence continues at coordinate 8,239 of QBTX01002084.1, forward strand.
AAAAGCAGTCAGAACAACATAAAAAAAAATGGAAAAAAACTGGTTTGCACAACGTAAAAAGAACTGGTAAGCACAAGGTAAAAAAAATCGGAGGAGCCGACCGAAGATGGGACCATTATGGCTCGCCTTTAGGTGTCCTCCTCTGGGAAGCGTCATGTAAAGGACAAGGGTCAGCACAACGTAAAAAAACTGAAAAAATCGGTCAGCATAACGTATAAAAAAAAAAGGAAAAAAACCCGATCAGCACAACCCAAAAAAAATTGGAAAAAAACCGGTCAGCACAACGTAAAAATATTTTGGAAAAAAACCGGTCAGCAACAAACGTAAAAAAAAAAATCGGAGATCCTGCCGAAGATGAGGCCATTAGGCTCGCCTTTAGGTGGCCCTGCTCTTGATAGCGTCATTTAAAGAACAGCGGTCAGCACAACGTAAAAAAAAACGCCAGCGACAGCCTAAAAAAAACTGGAAAAAAAACCGGTCAGCACAATGTAAAAAAAATTGAAAAAACCAATCAGCATAACGGATAAAAAAGGAAAAAATCGGTCATCATAACCCAAAAAATGAAAAAAAAACTTGGTCACCATAACGTAAAAAAAACGGTCAGCACACTTAAAAAAAATTGGAAAAATAAAACTGGAAAAAAAACCGTCAGCACAACATAAAAAAAATCGAGGACCCTTCGAAGATGTGGCGATTACGGCTCGCCTTTAGGTGTCCTCCTCTGGATATCATCATTTAAAGAACAAGGGTAACACACACAAAAAAAAGGAAAAAAAAAAAACCATCAGCAAACAAACCCAAAAAAAAAAATAGTCATCACAACGTAAAAAAATGGAAAAAAACCCGTCAGTATAAACTTATAAAAAAAACCACCAATTCAGCACAACGTAAAAAAAATTGTCAGCACGACGTAAAAAAATAGGAGGAGCATGCTGAATATGAGGCCGTTACGGCTCGTCTTTATGTGTTCTCCTCGGGATTGCGTCATTGAAAGAACAAGAGTTAGCACAAAGTAACAAACACTGGAAAAAATCGGTCAGCAAAAAAAACAAAAAAAAAAAAAAAAAAAAAAAAAAAAAAAAAAAAAAAAAAAAAAAAAAAAAAAAAAAAAAAATGGGTTAAAAAAAAAAACGCAAAAAAAAGTGGAAAAAATCTGGAAAAAAACCGGTCAGCACAAAAAAAACTAAAATTGGAGGAGCCTACTGAAGATGAGGCCATTACGGCTCGCCTTTAGGTGTCTTTCTGGGATAGCGTCATTTAAAGAACAAGGGTCAGCAAACGTAAAAAAAAAATCGGAGGAGCTCTTCCAAAGATGACGCCATTAAGGCTCACCCTTTAGGTGTCCTCCTCGGGATAATGTCATTTAAAGAACAAGGGTCAGCACAACGTTAAAAAAAATTGGAGGAGCCTGTCGAAGATGAGGCCATTACGGCTCGCCTTTAGGTATCCTCCTCTATATAGCGTCATTTAAAGAACAAGGGTCAGCACAACGTAAAAAAAAATATGGTCAGCACAAGCTAAAAGAAAAGAAGCAAAAAAAATCGACAGCACAACGTAAAAAAAACTGGAAAAAAATGGTCAGCACAACCAAAAAAGAGAACCAGTCAGCACAACGTAAAAAAGGAAAAAATCTGTCAGCGCATAACGTAAAAAAAAAATCGGTCAAGCACAACGTAAAAAAAATCGCGGAGCCTGTTCGAGGATGAGGGCATAACGGCTCGCATTTAGGTGTCATCCTCTGGATAGCGTCATTTTAAGAATAACAAGGTCAGCACAACGTAAAAACAAAAACTGGAAAAAACCGTCATCAAACCGAAAAAAAACTGGAAAAAAACCGGTCAGCACAACGTAAAAAAAACTGGAAAAAAAACCTATCAGCATAAAAACGTATATAAAAAGGAAAAAACCGGTCAGCAAAACCCAAAAAAATGGAAAAAAATCGGTCAGCAGAACATATAAAAAATAACCAGTCACCACAACGTAAAAAACAAAAAAAAACTGGAAAAAAAACCGTTCAGCATAATGGAAACAAAAAAACGAGGTTCAGGACAACGTAAAAAAAATAGGAGGGGCATGCTGAAGATGAGGCCATTACGGCTCGCCTTTAGGTGTCCTCCTTTGGATAGCGTCATTAAAGAACAAAGGTCAGCACAACGTAAAAACAACTGGAAAAAAACCGGAAAAAAAAAAAAAAAAAAAACTGTAAAAAAAAACCGGTCAGCAAAGATAAAAAAAACTGGAAAAAACCAGTCAGCATAATGAATAAAAAAAAAAAAAAAAAAAAAAAGCACAACCCAAAAAAATGGAAAAAAACTGTCAGTATAAGTAAAAAAAACAGTTTAGCAACAACTTAAAAAAACTGGAAATTAATCTGGAAAAAAACCGGTCAGCACAACATAAAAAAATAATCAGAGGAGCCTTCTAAAGATGAGGCAATTACGGCTCCCCTTTAGGTGTCCTCCTCGGGATAACGTCATTTAAAGAACAGGGTCAGCACAACATTACAAAAATCGGAGGAGCTTGCCGAAGATGAGGCCATTACGGCTCGCCTTTAGGTGTTCTCCTCTAGATAGCGTCATTTAAAGAACAAAGGTCAGCACAACGTAAAGAAAAAAAGGGTCAGCATAACCTAAAAAAATGCAAAAAAACCGGTCCAAGGCACAACGGAAAAAAACTGGAAAAAAACCTGTCAACACAACCCGAAAAGAGAACCAGGAAGCACAACACGTAAAAAAAATGGAAAGAAATGCGGTCAGGCATAACGTAAAAAAAAAACTGGTCAGCACAACCGGAAAAAAAAATCGGCCGGAGCACACCCCCGGCCGAATAGAAGGCCAGTACGGCTCGCCTTTAGGGTTCCTCCTCTGGATAGCGTCAGTTAAAGAACAAAGGTCAGGCACAATGGTAAAAAAAACTGAAAAAAACCGTTTAGCACAACCTAAAAAAAAAAACTGGAAAAAAAAATCGGTCAGCACAACGTAAAAAAAACTGGAAAAAACCTGTCAGCATAACGTATAAAAAAGGAAAAAAACCGGTCAGCAAAACCCAAAAAAATGGAAAAAAACGGTCAGCATAACGTATTAAAAAATACCAGTTCACCACAAAACGTAAAAAACAAAAAAAAAACGGGAAAAAACCGTCCAGCATAACGTAAATAAAAAACTAGTCAGCACAACAAAAAATAGGAGGGGCATGCTGTAGATGAGGCCCATACTGCCGCATTTTTAGGTGTCCTCCTTTGGATATAGCGTCATCGTTTAAAGAACAAAGGTCAGCACACGTAAAAAAAACTGGAAAAAAAATATTTTTTTTTTTTTTAGAAAAAAAACAAAAAAACTGGTCATCACAAGCACAACGTAAAAAAAACTTGAAAAAAACGGTCAGCATAACATAAAAAACTAACTGGTCAGCACAACGTAAAAAAACTATCGGAGGAGCCTACTGAAGAGGAGGCCATTACGGCTCGCCCGTAGGTGTCCTCCGCTGGATAGAGTCATTTAAATAACAAGGGTAGCACAACGTAAAAAAAACTGGAAAAAAAAAAAAAAAACCGGTCAACAAAAAAAAAAAAAAATTTTTTTTTGGGAAAAACCGGTCAGCACAACAATAAAAAACTGAAAAAAACCAGTCCAGCATAACGTATAAAAAAGGAAAAAAACCGGTCAGGCAACAACCCAAAAAATGAAAAAAAAAAAAAAAAAAAAAAAAAAAAAAAACGGTCAACACAACCTAAAAACACTAGAAAAAAAATCGGTCAGCACAAGCTAAAAAAAATCAGAGGAGCCTTCCAAAAATGAGGCCATTAAAGGCTCCCCTTTAGGTTCCTCCTCGGGATAACGTCATTTAAAGAACAAGGGTCGCACACATTAAAAAAAATCGGAGGAGCCCGACCAAAGATGAGGCCATTACGGTTCGCCGTTAGGTGTCCTCCTCTAGATAGCGTCATTAAAAGAACAAGGGTCAGCACAACAACCTAAAAAAATGCAAAAAAAAACCGGTCAGCACAACGTAAAAAAATTGGAAAAAAACCGGTCATCACAACCCAAAAAAAGAACCAGTCAGCACAACGTAAAAAAATGGAAAGAAATCGGTCAGCGTAACGTAAAAAAAAAACTGTCAGCACAACGTAAAAAAAATCGGCGGAGCCTGCCGACGATGAGGCCATTACGGCTCGCCTTTAGGTGTCCTCCTCTAGATAGCAGTTCATTTAAATTAAAAGGGTCCAGCACAACGTAAAAAAACCTGGAAAAAATCGTCAGCATAAACGTTAAAAAAGGAAAAAAACCAATCAACCACAAACCCACCAAAAAATGGAAAAAAAATCGGTCAGCATAAATAAAAAAGAAATAGCCGGTCCAGCACAACGTAAAAAAAACCGGTAGCACAACCTAAAAAAAAAAAAAATCGGAGGAGCCTGCCAAAGATGAGGCCATTACGGCTCACCTTTAGGTGACCTCCTTTGAATAGCGTCATTTAAAGAACAAGGGTCAGCACAATGTAAAAAAAAAAAAAACTGGAAAAAACCGGTCAGCACAACCTAAAAAAAATGGAAAAAAACCGGTCAGTACAACGTAAAAAAAACTGGAAAAAACCAGTCAGCATAACGTATAAAAAAAAGGAAAAAAAAACCGGTCAACAAAACCCAAAAAAAGGAAAAAAAAAATCGAACATCAATAACGTATAAAAAAATACCGGTCAGCACAACGAAAAAAAAACCAAAAGAAACTGGAAAAAACCGGTCAGCATAACGTAAGTAAAAAAAAATCGGTCAGCACAACAAAAAAAAAAAAAATCGGAGGAGCCTGCTGAAGATGAGGCCATTACGGCTCGCCTTTAGGTGTCCTCCTCTGGATAGCGTCATTTAAAGAACAAGGGTCGGCACAACGTAAAAAAAAAACTGGAAAAAAATACCGCGTCAGCACACCTAAAAAAAACTGGAAGAAAATCGGTCAGCAAAAAAAAAAAAAAACTTGGAAAAAACCAGCAGATAACGTATAAAAAAGAAAAAAAAAAAACCGTTAAGCACACAAAAAAATGGAAAAAAATGGCAGTTATAACGTAAGAACAAGAGTCAGCACACCAAAAAAAAAAAACTGGAAAATAACTGGAAAAAAAATGGAAAAAAAAAAAAAAAAAAAAAAAAAATCGGTGGAGCCTTCCAATGATGAGGCCATTACGGCTCGCCTTTAGGTGTCCTCCTTTGGATAGCGTCATTTAAAGAACAAGGGTTAGCACAACGTAAAAAAAAAATTGGAAAAAAACTGGTCAGCACAACCCAAAAAAAACCAGTCAGCACAACATAAAAAAAATGGAAAAAACTGGTTAGTATAACGTATTAAAAAAACCAGTCAGCACAACGTAAAAAAAAATCGGAGGGGCCTGCTGAAGATAAGGCCATTACGGCCTGCCTTTAGGTGTCCTCCTCTGGATAGCGTCATTTAAAGAACAAGTGTCAGCATAACGTAAAAAAAAAAAACTGGAAAAAAAACCGTCAGCATAACCTAAAAAAAACTGGAAAAAAAACCGGTCAGCAAAAAAAAAAAAAAAAAATGGAAAAAACCAGTGAGCATAACGTATAAAAAAAAGAAAAAAAAAAAAAAAAAAAAAAAAAAAAAAATTGGAAAAAAGACAGGAAAAAAACAGGTCAACATAACGTAAAAAAAAAAAAAACCAAGTCAGCACAACATAAAAAAAATGGAAAAAAAAAAAAAAAAAAAAAAAAAAATCGGAGGAGCCTGCTGAAGATGAGGCCATTACGACTTGCTTTTAACTGTCCTCCTCCGGATACCATCATTTAAAGAACAAGGGTCAGCACAACGTAAAAAAAAAATAAAAACTTGAAAAAACCGGCTAGCACAACGTAAAAAAAATGGAAAAAATCGGTCAGCACAACCCAAAAAAAAATTGGAAAAAACCGTCAGCATAACGTAAAAAAAAATCGATAAGCACAACGTAAAAAAAATCAGAGGAGCATGCCGAAGATGAGGCCATTTAAAGAATAATGGTCAGCACAACGTAAAAAAAATGGAATAAAAACCGTCAGCACAACCTAAAAAAAACTGGAAAAAAACTGAAAAAACCGTTTAGCACAACGTAAAAAAAAACTGGAAAAAACCAGTCAGCATAATGTATAAAAAAAGGAAAAAAACAGGTGAGCACAACCCAAAAAAAATGGAAAAATAACCGGAAAAAAATTGTCATCACAACGTAAAAAAAAATCGGAGGAGCCTTCTGAAGATGAGGCCATTACGGCTCGCCTTTAGGTGTCCTCCTCTGGATAGCGTCATTTAAAGAACAAGGGTCAGCACACACGTAAAAAAAAATTGGAAAGAAAAAAACCGATCAGCACAACCCAAAAAAAACCAGTCAGCACAATGTAAAAAAAATGAAAAAAAACGGTCAAAATAAAAAACAGTCAGCACAACGTAAAAAAATCGGAGAAGCCTGTCGAAGATGAGGCCATTACGGCACGCCCTTAGGTGTCCTCCTCTGTATAACGTCATTTAAAAAACAAGGGTCAGCACAACGTAAAAAAAACTAGAAAAAAACCGGTCAGCACAACCTAAAAAACGGAAAAAAAACCGGTCAGCACACGAAAAAAAAGTAAAAAAAAATTGGAAAAAAACTGGAAAAAACTGTTCAACATAACGTAAAAAACCAGTCAACATAACGTAAAAAAAACCGGTCAGCACAACATAAAAAAAATCGGTCAGCACAACGTAAAAAGAATCGGAGGAGCTTGCCGAAGATGAAGCCATTACGGCTCGCCTTTAGCTGTCCTCCTCTGGATAGCGTCATTTAAAGAACAAGGGTCAGCACAACGTAAAAAAAATCGGAGGAGCCTGCCGAAGATGAGGCCATTACGGCTCGCCTTTAGGTGTCCTTCTCTGGATAGCATCAATTAAAGAACAAGGGTCAGCACAACGTAAAAAAAAACTGGAAAAAAACCTGTCAGTATAACGTAAAAAAAAAACTGGTCAGCAAAACGTAAAAAAAATCGGAGGAGCCTGCCGAAGATGAGGCCATTACGGCTCGCCTTTAGTTGTCCTCCTCTGGATAGCGTCATTTGAAGAACAAGGGTCAGCACAACATAAAAAAAAAAAAAAAAAAGCACAAAAAAAAAAATGGAAAAAATCGGTCAGCACAACGTAAAAAAAAAACTGGAAAAAAACTGGTCATCATAACCCAAAAAAAAATCAGTCAGCACAACGTAAAAAAAATGGAAAAAAAACCGTCAGCATAACATAAAAAAAAAAAAAACTGGTCATCACAACATAAAAAATGCTGGAAAAAAACGGTCAGCAAAACCTAAAAAAAATTGGAAAAAAATTGGAAAAAAATGGTCAACACAACGTAAAAAAAAAAAAAAAAAAAACTGGTCAGCATAACGTATAAAAAAAGGAAAAAAAATCGGTCAGCACAATGTAAAAGAAAAATTGGAAAAAACCAGTCAGTAAAAAAAAAAAAAAAAACTGGGAAAAAAGGTCAGCCATAATGTATAAAAAAAACCGGTCAGCAAAAAAAAAAAAAAAAATCGGAGGAGCCTGCCGAAGATGAGGCCATTACGGCTCGCCTTTAGGTGTCCTCCTCTGGATAGCGTCATTTAAAATAACAAGGGTCAGCACAACGTAAAAAAAAACGGTTAGCACAACCTAAAAAAAACTGGAAAAAAAACCGGTCAGCACAACATAAAAAAATGGAAAAAAACCGGTCAGCATAACGTATAAAAAAAAGGAAAAAAAACTGGTCAAAATCAATCAAAAAAAATGGAAAAAAAAAAAAAAAAACATAAGCAAAAAAAACCGGTCAGCACAACGTAAAAAAAATCGGAGGAGCCTGTCGAAGATGAGGCCATTACGACTCGCCTTTAGGAGTCCTCCTCTGGATAGCGTCATTTAAAGAACAAGGGTCAGCACAACGTAAAAAAACCTGGAAAAAAAACCGATCAGCACAACATAAAAAAAACTAGCAAAAAAATCCGGTCAGCACAACGTAAAAAAAGATGGAAAAAAATTGGTTAGCATAATGTAAAAAAAAAAATCCAGTCAGCACAACGTAAAAAAAGATCAGAGAGTCCTTCCCAAGATGAAGCCATTACGGCTCGCCTTTAGGTGTCCTCCTCTGGATCTCGTCATTTAAAGAACAAGGGTCAGCACAACGTAAAAAAAAAATACTAGAAAAAAAACTGGAAAAAAAAAACCGGTCAGCACAACGTAAAAAAAAACTGGTCAGCACAACGTAAAAAAATGGAAAAAAAACCGTCAGCATAACGTACAATAAAAGGAAAAAAACCGGTCTGCACAATCCAAAAAAAATGGAAAAAAACCGGTCAGCATAAGGTAAAAATACCGGTCAGCACAACGTAAAAAAAACCAGTCAGCACAACGTAAAAAAATATCAGAGGAGCCTGTTGAAGATGAGGCCATTACGGCTCGCCTTTAGGTGTCCTCCTTTGGATAACGTCATTTAAAGAACAAGGGTCAGCACAACGTAAAAAAAATACTGGAAAAAAACCGGTTAGCACAACCCAAAAAAAAAAAACGGTAAGCACAACGTAAAAAATAAACTGGAAAAAAACCGGTCAGCATAACGTAGAAAAAAAACCGGTCAGCACAACGTAAAAAAAACGGAGAAGCCTGCCGAAGATGAGGCCATTACGGCTCGCCTTCAGGTTTCCTCCTCTGGATAGCATCATTTAAAGAACAAGGGTCAGCACAACGTAAAAAATAAACTGGAAAAAAAGCCGATCAGCACAACCTAAAAAAAACTAGAAAAAAAATCGGTCAGCACAACGTAAAAAAAGGAAAAAAACCGGTCAGCATAACGTATAAAAAAAGGAAAAAAACCGGTCAGCACAACCCAAAAAAAACTAGAAAAAACTGAAAAAAAAAGTCAACATAACGTAAAAAAAAAACCGGTCAGCACAACGTAAAAAAAAACTGGAAAAAAACCGGTCAGCATAACGTATAAAAAAAGGAAAAAACCGATCTGCACAATCCAAAAAAAAATTCGAAAAAACCTGTCAGCATAAGGTAAAAATACCGGTCAGCACAACGTAAAAGAAAAAACGGTCAGCACACCATAAAAAAATCGGAGGAGCCTGCTGAAGATGAGGCCATTACGGCTCGCCTTTAGGTGTCCTCCTCCGGATAGCGTCATTTAAAGAACAAGGTCAGCACAAAAATAAAAAAACTGGAAAAAAAAACCGTTAGAAACAACCCAAAAAAAAAAACGGTCAGCACAACGTAAAAAAAAACTGGAAAAAAAACCGGTTAGCACAACCCAAAAAAAATAACGGTCAGCACAACGTAAAAAATACTTGAAAAAAACCGGTAAGCACAACCTAAAAAAAACCGGTCAGCACAACGTAAAAAACTGGAAAAAACCGGTTATCATAACGTATAAAAAAAGGAAAAAATTGGTCAGCAAAACCCAAAATAAACTGGAAAAAAAATCGGTCAACATAACGTATAACAAAAAAATCGGTCAGCACAACGTAAAAAAAATCGAGGAGCCTGCCGAAGATGAGGCCATTACGGCTCGCCTTTAGGTGTCCTCCTCTGGATAGCGTCATTTAAAGAACAAGGGTCAGCACAACGTAAAAAAAATAAAAAAAAAACTAAAAAAAACCGGTCAGCAAAAACAAAAAAAAAACTCAGCACAGAAAAAAGAAAGAAGTGGAAAAAAAAAAAAAAGTTTGTAATAAAAAACTAAAAAAAAATACTGGAAAAAAAAACCGGTTAGCACAACCCAAAAAAAAAAACGGTAAGCACAACGTAAAAAAAATAAACTGGAAAAAAAACCGGTCAGCATCACGTAAAAAAAACCGGTCAGCAACAACGTAAAAAAAACGGAGAAGCCTGCCGAAGATGAGGCCATTACGGCTCGCCTTCAGGTGTCCTCCTCTGGATAGCATCATTTAAAGAACAAGGTCAGCACAACGTAAAAAAAAACTGGAAAAAAAAACCGATCAGCACAACCAAAAAAAACAAGAAAAAAAATCGGTCAGCACAACGTAAAAAAATGGAAAAAACCGGTCAGCATAACGTATAAAAAAGGAAAAAAACCGGTCAGCACAACCCAAAAAAAACTGGAAAAACTGAAAAAACGGTCAACATAACGTAAAAAAAAACCCGGTCAGCACAACGTAAAAAAATGGAAAAAACCAGTCAGCATAATGTATAAAAAAAGGAAAAAACCGATCTGCACAATCCAAAAAAAATTGGAAAAAAACCTGTCAGCATAAGGTAAAAAAACCGGTCAGCACAACGTAAAAGAAAAAACGGTCAGCACACCATAAAAAAAAAATCGGAGGAGCCTGCTGAAGATGAGGCCATTACGGCTCGCCTTTAGGTGTCCTCCTCCGGATAGCGTCGTTTAAAGAACAACGGTCAGCACAACGTAAAAAAAAATCAGAGGAGCCTGCCAAAGATGAGGCCATTACGGCTCGCCTTTAGGTGTCCTCCTCTGGATAGCATCATTTAAAGAACAAGGCTCAAAACAACGTAAAAAAAAAATTGGATAAAACACCGGTCAGCACAACCCAAAAAAATGGTCAACACAACGTAAAAAAAAACTAGAAAAAACCGGTCAGCAAAACGTAAAAAAAAAATTGGAGGAGCCTGCCAAAGATGAGGCCATTACAGCTCGCCTTTAGGTGTCCTCCTCTGGATAGCGTCATTTAAAGAACAAGGGTCAGCCCAACGTAAAAAAAAAATTGGAAAAAAATCCGGTCAACACAACCTAAAAAAAACTGAAAAAAACCGATCAGCACAACGTAAATAAAATGGAAAAAAACAGATCAGCATAACGTATAAAAAAGGAAAAAAACCGGTCAGCACAAAAAAAAAAAAAATTGGTCAGCATAACGTAAAAAAAAACCGATAAGCACAACGTAAAAAAAAAAACCTTTCAGCATAACGTAAAAAAAAATCGGAGGAGAGTGCCGAAGATGAGGCCATTACGGCTCGCCTTTAGGTGTCCTTCTCTGGATAGCATCATTTAAAGAACAAGGGTCAGCACAACGTAAAAAAAAAACAGGAAAAAAACCGGTCAGTATAACGTAAAAAAAAACTGGTCAGCAAAACGTAAAAAAAAATCGGAGGAGCCTGCCGAAGATGAGGCCATTACGGCTCGCCTTTAGTTGTCCTCCTCTGGATAGCGTCATTTAAAGAACAAGGGTCAGCACAACATAAAAAAAAATGGGTTAGCACAACCAAAAAAAATGGAAAAAAATCGGTCAGCACAACGTAAAAAAAAAAACTGAAAAAAATGGTCATCACAACCCAAAAGGTCAGCACAACGTAAAAAAAAAAACTGAAAAAAATTGGTCATCATAACGTATAAAAAAAAGGAAAAAAATCGGTCAACACAATGTAAAAGAAAAAATTGGAAAAAAAACCAGTCAAAAAAAAAAAAAAACTGGGAAAAAAGGTCAGCATAACGTATAAAAAAAACCGGTCAGCACAACGTAAAAAAAAATCGGAGGAGCCTGCCGAAGATGAGGCCATTACGGCTCGCCTTTAGGTGTCCTCCTCTAGATAGCGTCATTTAAAATAACAAGGGTCAGCAAAACGTAAAAAAAAAAACGGTTAGCACAACCTAAAAAAAAAAACTTGAAAAAACCGGTCAGCACAACATAAAAAAAATGGAAAAAACCGGTCAGCATAACGTATAAAAAAAAGGAAAAAAACTGGTCAGCAAAACCCAAAAAAAATTGGATAAAAAACCGGTCAACATAATGTAAAAAAAAACCGGTCAGCACAACGTAAAAAAAATTTGAGGAGCCTGTCGAAGATGAGGCCATTACGACTCGCCTTTAGGTGTCCTCCTCTGGATAGCGTCATTTAAAGAACAAGGTCAGCACAACGTAAAAAATCCTGGAAAAAAAAACAACCGATCACTAAAAACCTAAAAAAAACTAGAAAAAAATCCGGTCAGCACAACGTAAAAAAAGATGGAAAAAAATCGGTTAGCATAAAAAAAAAAAAAATCCAGTCAGCACAACGTAAAAAAAAATCGGAGGAGCCTGCCGAAGATGAGGCCATTATGGCTCGCCTTTAGGTGTCCTCCTCTGGATAGCGTCATATAAAGAACAAGTGTCAGCACAACATAAAAAAAAAAGAATTGGATAAAAAACCGGTCAACACAACCTAAAAAAAACTGTCAGCACAATGTAAAAAAATTGGAAAAAACCAGTCAACATAACGTATAAAAAAGGAAAAAAACCAGTCAGCACAACCAAAAAAAATGAAAAAAACTGGTCAGCATAACGTAAAAAAAAAAACCGGTCAGCACAACGTAAAAAAAAACTGGAAAAAAATTGAAAAAAAACCGATCAACAACGTAAAAAAAATCAGAGGGGCCTTCCAAGATGAAGCCATTACGGCTCGCCTTTAGGTGTCCTCCTCTGAATAGCGTCATTTAAAGAACAAGGGTCAGCACAACGTAAAAAAAAAAACTGAAAAAAAACCGGACAGCACACCCAAAAAAAAAAAAAAACCGGTCAGCACAACGTAAAAAAAAATCGGAGGAGCCTGCCGAAGATAACGGCCATTACAGATCGCCTTTAGGTGTCCTCCTCTGGATAGCATCATTTAAAGAACAAGGGTCAGCACAACGTAAAAAAAAAAAAAAACTGGAAGAAAACACCGGTCAGCACAGCAAAAAAAAAATGGTCAGCACAACGTAAAAAAAAACTAGAAAAAATCGGTTAGTATAAACGTAAAAAAAACCGGTCAGCAGAACGTAAAAAAACATTGGAGGAGCCTGCCGAAGATGAGGCCATTACGGCTCGCCTATAGGTGTCCTCCTCTGGAAAGCGTCATTTAAAGAACAAGGGTCAGCACAACGTAAAAAAAAACTATAAAAAAAACGGTAGCACAAACTAAAAAAACTGGAAAAAAAATGGTCAACAAAAAAACGTAACACAAACTAAAAAAAATGTCAGCACAACCTAAAAAAAATTGGAAAAGAAATGGAAAAAAACCAGTCAGCACAAGTAAAAAAAACTGGAAAAAAACCGGTCAGCATAACGTAAAAAAAAGGGAAAAAATCGGTCAGCACAATGTAAATGAAAAAATTGGAAAAAAAAACAGTCAGCATAACGTAAAATAAACTGAAAAAAACTGGTCAGCATAACGTAAAAAAAAAAACCGGTCAGCACAACAAAAAAAAAAATCCGAGGAGCCTGCCGAAGATGAGGCCATTACGGCTCGCCTTTAGGTGTCCTCTTCTGGATAGTGTCATAAAATAACAAGGGTCAGCACCACGTAAAAAAAAAAACCGGTTAGCACAACCTAAAAAAAATGCGAAAAAATCGGTCAAAAAAATATAAAAAAAAATTGGAAAAAACAGTCAGCATAACGTATAAAAAAAAGAAAAAAAACCGGTCAACCCAACCCAAAAAAAATTAGAAAAAAACCGGTCAGCATAATGTAAAAAAAAAACTTGTCCGCACAACGTAAAAAAAATCGGAGGAGCCGGCCGAAGATGAGGCCATTACGGCTCGCCTTAGGTGTCCTCCTCTGGATAGCGTCATTAAAAGAACAAGGGTCAGCACAACGTAAAAAACCTGGAAAAAAAAACCGATCAGCACAACCTAAAAAAAACGGGAAAAAATCCGGTCAGCACAACGTAAAAAAAAATGGCAAAAAACCGACGTTAGCATGAACGTAAAAAAAAATAAAAAACAAAAAAAAAAAAAAAAAACTCGGAGGAGCCTGCCGAAGATGAGGCCATTACGGCTCGCCTTTAGGTGTCCCTCTGGATAGCGTCATTAAAGAACAAGGGTCAGCACAACGTAAAAAAAAGAACTGGAAAAAAAATTGTCAGCACAACGTAAAAAAAAATGGAAAAAACAGTCAGTATAATGTATAAAAAAAGGAAAAAAACCGGTCAAAAAAAAAAAAAAAAAAAAAAAAAAAAAAGCAAAAAAAAAAAAAAAAAAAAAACCGGTCAGCACAACGTAAAAAAAATTGGAAAAAAATGAAAAAAAACCGGTCAGCACAACGTAAAAAAAATATCAGATGGTCCTTCCCAAGATGAAGCCATTACGGCTCGCCTCTAGGTGTCCTTCTCTGGATAGCGTCATTTAAAGAAAAAAAAGAAAAAAAAAAAAAAAAAAAAAAAAAAAAAAAAAAAAAAAAAAAAAAGTAAAAAAAATTGGAAAAAACCAGTCAGTATAACGTATAAAAAAGAAAAAAAAACCGGTCAGCACAACCCAAAAAAATGGAAAAAAATTGGTTAGCATAACGTAAAAAAAAAAAAACGGTCAGCACAACGTAAAAAAAATTGGAAAAAAATGAAAAAGAAAACCGGTCAGCACAACGTAAAAAAATATTAGAGGGTCCTTCCCAAGATGAAGCCATTACGGCTCGCCTCTAGGTGTCCTCCTCTGGATAGCGTCATTTAAAGAACAAGGGTCAGCACAACGAAAAAAATACTGGAAACAAACTGGAAAAAAAAATCGGTCCTGCACATCCTAAAAACTGGTCAGTACAACGTAAAAAAAATGGAAAAAACCGGTCAGCAACGTACAATAAAAGGAAAAAAACCGGTCTGCAAAATCCAAAAAAAAATTCGAAAAAAACCAGTCAGCATAAGGTAAAAAAAACCGGTAAGCACAACGTAAAAAAAAACCAGTCAGCACAACGTAAAAAAATATCAGAGGAGCCTTGAAGATGAGGCCATTACGGCTCGCCTTTAGGTGTCCTCCTCTGGATAGCGTCATTTAAAGAACAAGGGTCAGCACAACGTAAAAAAAAATACTGGAAAAAACCGGTCAGCAAAACCCAAAAAAAACGATAAGCACAACGTAAAAAATAAACTAAAAAAAACCGGTCAGCATAACGTAAAAAAACCGGTCAGCACAACGTAAAAAAACCGGAGAAGCCTGCCGAAGATGAGGCCATTACGGCTCGCCTTTAGGTGTCCTCCTCTGGATAGCATCATTTAAAGAACAAGGGTCAGCACAACGTAAAAAATAAAAGGGAAAAAAAAAAAAAAAAAAAAAAAAAAAAAAAAAATAGAAAAAAATATAAAAAAAAAACGTAAAAAATAAAAAACCGGTCAAAGAATAATGTATAAAAAAGGAAAAAAAACGGTCAGCACAACCCAAAAAAATTGGAAAAACTGAAAAAACGGTCAACATAACGTAAAAAAACCGGTCAGCACAACGTAAAAAAAATGGAAAAAAAAGGTCACCATAACGTATAAAAAAAGGAAAAAAACCGGTCTGCAAAATCCAAAAAAAATTGGAAAAAAACCTGTCAGCATAAGGTAAAAATACCGGTCAGCACAACGTAAAAAAAAACGGTCAGCACACCATAAAAAAAAATCGGAGGAGCCTGCTGAAGATGAGGCTATTACGGCTCGCCTTTAGGTGTCCTCCTCTGGATAGCGTCATTTAAAGAACAAGGGTCAACACAACGTAAAAAAAAACTGGAAAAAAACGGTTAGCACAACCAAAAAAAAAAACGGTCAGCACAACGTAAAAAAAACTTGAAAAAAACCGGTAAGCACAACCTAAAAAAAACTGGAAAAAAAATGGAAAAAAACGGTCAGCACAACGTAAAAAAAACGGAAAAAAAAAAAACCGGTTAGCATAACGTATAAAAAAAGGAAAAAACTGGTCAGCACAACCCAAAAAAAACTGGAAAAAAATTGGTCAACATAACGTAAACAAAAAACCGGTCAGCACAACGTAAAAAAAAAATCGGAGGAGCCTGCCGAAGATGAGGCCATTACGGCTCGCCTTTAGGTGTCCTCCTCTGATAGCGTCATTTAAAGAACAAGGGTCAGCACAACGTAAAAAAAAAATATAAAAAAAACTGAAAAAAAACGGTTTAGCAAAACCCAAAAAAAACCGGTCAGCACAACATAAAAAAGACTGGAAAAAAACCAGTCAGTGTATAACGTAAAAAAAAAAAAGTTAAAACAACATAAAAAAAATCGGAGGAGCCTGCCGAAGATGAGGCCATTACGGCTCGCCTTTAGGTGTCCTCCTCTGGATAGCGTCATTTAAAGAACAGGGTCAGCACAACGTAAAAAAAAAAAGGATAAAAAAAAAAAAAAGCATAACATATAAAAAAGGAAAAAAACCAGTCAGCACAACGTAAAAAAACTAGAAAAAAACCGGTCAGCATAACGTTAAAAAAAGGAAAAAAACCGGTCAGCACAACAAAAAAAAAAAAAAAAACCGGTCAGCACAACGTAAAAAAACAAAAAAAAACTGGAAAAAAAAAAACGGTCAGCATAATGTAAATAAAAAAATCCGTTCAGCATAACGTAAAAAAAATCAAAGGAGCCTGCCGAAGATAAGGCCATTAGGATCGCCTTTAGGTGCCCTCTTATGGATAGCGTCATTTAAGAACAAGGGTCAGCACAACGTAAAAAAAATGGAAAAAAAAAACCGATCAGCACAACCTAAAAAATAACTGGAAAAAAAAATTGGTCAGCACAACGTAAAAAAAACTGAAAAAAAACCGGTCAGCATAACGTAAAAAAAACCGGTCAGCACAATGTAAAAAAAAAATCGGAGGAGCCTGCGGAAGATGAGGCCATTCTGGCTCGCCTTTAGGTGTCCTCGTCTGGATAGCGTCATTTAAAGAATAAGGGTCAGCACAACGTAAAAAAAAAAAAGAACTAAAAAAAACCGGTCAGCACAACCTAAAAAAAAACTGGAAAAAAACCAGTTAGCACAACATAAAAACTGGAAAAAATCCATCACCACAATTTAAAAAAAACGGTCAGCATAACGTAAAAAAAACTGGAAAAAAAACCGCAGCACAATCCTAAAAAAAGCTGAAAAAAAGGAAAAAACTGGTCATCAGAACGTAAAAAAAAATTGGAAAAAACCGGTTAGCATAACGTATAAAAAAGGAAAAAAACCGGTCAGCACAAAAAAAAAAAACTGGAAAAAAAGGTCAGCATAACGTATAAAAAAATCGGTCAGCACAACCGTAAAAAAAAAATTGAAGGAGCCTGCCGAAGATGAGGCCATTACGACTCGCCTTTAGGTGTCCTCCTCTGGATAGCGTCATTTAAAGAACAAGGGTCAGCACAATGTAAAAAAAATAAGAAAAAAATCGAAGGAGCCTGCCGAAGATGAGGCCATTACGGCTCGCCTTTAGGTGTCCTCCTCTGCATAGCACATTTAAAGAACAAGGGTCAGCACAACGTAAAAAAAAAATGGGTCAGCACAACTTAAAAAAAGGAAAAAAACCGGTCAGCACAACGTAAAAAAAACGGTGAGCACAACGTAAAAAAAACCAGTCAGTACAACGTAAAAAAATGAAAAAAAAGTCAACTCACCTGACATAAAAAAAATCGAAGGATCCTGCCGAAGATGCGGTCATTACGGCTCGCCTTTAGGTATCCTCCCTTGGATAGAGACATTTAAAGAACAAGGGTCAGCACAATGTAAAAAAAACTGGAAATAAACCGGTCAGCACAACCCAAAAATAAATCCGATCAGCACAACGTAAAAAAAACTGGAAAAAATCGGTCAGTATAA
>QBTX01002085.1:0-22703 GCA_003063285.2 Arachis monticola
GTGCTTGAATTTGCTTAATGGTTCTTCTTCTCTCTCGCAGATGGACCATGTAGTTGGTAGGGGCGTGGACAATATGTTATAGTATTCACGAAGCTGAGAGTTTCAGTCTATACCAGTGTAGGTTGATTCCTGTATGGAGGTACGGGTTTGGGTACTTAGATAATAAAAGTAAAAAATAAAAATGAGGAGGGTAAAACGAAAGAAAAAATCCCCGAGAGATAAGAAGACACGGAGGGGGGAGTGCCGAGGTACCAGGATAGGATGAACGCTTATTATGGGCAGTGTTACTGTTGTGGCCGCGTCTGCGCTGCTGGGATAGGGATGTGAATATTTAAGTATATATGGTTTCCATGACAAAATATATTATTATATTAGAAATAAAAAAATGAAGGAAGAGAAATAATGGAGGAGCTACCGACTGAGAAGAATGGGGCGATTACGCGCTAAGTCTGTTTAGGGTGGTCCCCCTCGGGGGATTGCAGTAGTCATTTAAAGAAAGCACGAGGGTATGCCCGAACGTTGATCAAAAGAAAAAAGAAGAAGGTAAAAAGCAACGGGTAAGACCTCCGATAGATGGGCGGCTATTACGGCTCGCCTTAAGTTGTCCTCCTCGGGATTAGCGTCATTTAAAGAAAGCACTAAATGAACATAAAACATAAACAAAAAAAAAAGTAGGGAAAAGAAGAACGGAAAAAAAAAAAAACTGAGGAGACTTGCCTAAAGAGCGTGCATCATTACCGATGCGCTTTAAGTGTCCTCCATCGGGAGTGTAGGGCGCATTTAAAGAACGGGTGTTAGCAGGACACAATCGTTAAAAAAAGACGGAAAAAATCGGAGGAGGCTCGCCTGCCCGAAGGGATGGTCGCCAGATTAGAACGGCTTGCGAGCCTTAGGTGTCTCCTCAGTTGAATAGGGTCACATTAGAAGAGGATAGCGAGGGGGGTTGCAGCACATACGTTAAGAAAAACGAGGAACACAGGAAAAGCTTGAAAAAAAACGGGAGAGATCACACGGGAAGATGAGGGCAGTTTGGGCATGCCTCTTGAGGTGTCCTCACTCTGAGTGAGGCGTACATTAAGAAGAATGCATGTAGGTCAGCCAGGAGTCAAAAAGAACTAGTTAGGGAAAAAAAACCGAGGGCCTTGCGCTGTAAGGAGACTGGGAAATGGGGGATGCCTAGAGCTGTGAGGCTCGCTGTGTAAGGTGTCCCGTGGCTCAGGTGATATTGCATCGGTAAAGCGACGAGGGGTCACACAACGTAGTCAAAAAACATGAGAAAGAAAAAAAAAAACCGGAACAGAATCGCTGGGAGGATGCGGCCATTTCGGCTCGCCTTTAAGTGTACTCCTCGGGATTACGGAGCGAAGGCGTTGGTCCCCGCCCCATTAGGTATAAAACTTAAGTTAAGACAGGCCAGAACGTAAAAAAAAACAGAAAAAAGATGAGAAAAAAAAACGGAGGCAGGCATGCCATCGAAAAGACGATTATGGCTCAGCCTTTAGCTTGTGCCTCCGCTCAGAGATGCGTGATTAAAGAATGAGGTCAGACGACCGAGTTAAACAATAAAAAAAAGAGGAAAAAAAAAAAAACCGGAAAAAGAAAATCGGAGTAGCCTGTCCCAAGAAGATGAGGGCATTACGGCTCGCCTTTAGGTGTCTCCTCTGGAGTACAACGTCATTTAAGGGAGAAAAAATACTAAGATTTATAAAGAGAAACAAAAAAAAGCAAAAATACATAGACGGAGGATGTCTACCTGTCGAAGATGAGTGCATTATGGCTCGCCTTTAGTCGTCCTCAGGAGTTAGCGTGGATGAAAAGCAAAGAACGAGTTTCAGAACAACGTAAAAAATAAGAAAAAACAGAAAAAAATTTTTTTTGAAAAAAAAAAGGAGCAGCCTGCCGACAGGAGAGGGGATTAACGGCTCCTTTGGTGTCGCTCAATCAAGATAACGATACACAATCTGTAACAGATACGAGGGAGTTTATCAACCACGTCAAAAAAAAAACAGGAAGGACCGGAAGGAAAGGCTGCCGAAGATGAGCCCATTATGGCCCGCCTTTATGTGTCGTCTCCTCGGGACTGGCAGCATCAATTTAAAGGGAAGTTGGGTCAGGCACAAAACCGTCAAATAAATTGGGGGAACCAAAAAACTGAAAAACGGAGGAGGCCTGGCGAAGTCATGAGGCCACTCTATGGCTAGGCCTTTGGTTCTCTCAGGGATACCGCGTCATTAAATAGAAGAAGAGGGTTCGCCACACACGTATAGAAAAAAATAATGAAGAAATCTCATTAGGAAAAAAAAGGACGGAGGGCCTTTGGCAGAAGAGAGGCATTCGGGCTTGTGCCTTTATCTGTCCTGCTCTCGAGATTACGCAGCGTCATTTAAAGTAATGAGGGTCAGCACAGTCGTAAGAGGAATCGCGCGCTGGGAAAGAAAAGACAACGTGGAGGAAACGCTGCCCAAATCGATGCGGGTCATGTATGAAGGCTCGCCTTTAAAGAGTGTCTCGTCTCAACAGGAAGCGTCATTTAATTGAGACGAGGTTAGGCACATTTACGTGAAGAAGAAGATGTAAAAAAAAAAAACCAGGAAAAATTCGGAGGAGCCTTCCGAAGTTGAGGCCATTAAGGCTCAGCCTTTAGGTGTCGCCTCGCTCAGTATAGCGATATTGAAGGAAAGACGGCAGCTCCATGGCGGTTGGGCACGAACGAAAGATAACAAAAAAAAAAAACAGAAAAACTGATGCACAGGAAATGGAGGTAGGGGCTCTGCGAATAGAATTCAGGCCATTAACGCGCTCCCGACTTTCGGTGTCTCGGGCTCAGGATGGACGCGTCATTTAAATAACAAGAGTCAGCACAAACGTTAAACAAACAAAAAGTCGAAAAAAGATACCGCGCGAGGGATGCCCTGCCGGAGAGACATGAGTGCCATTGATCGTCCTCGTGGCTTAGGTGTTCTCGGTCCGGATAGGCGGTGCAGTCTAAAGAACGCGGGGTTACAGCACAACGGTAGAAGAAATAAAAAGAGGAAAACGGAAAAGAAACGATGAAAAAAAAAAAACTGAGGAGCCTACCGAAGCACGAGGCCATTATGGAGTCTATTAGATGTCCTCTCTGTGGATAGCGGTGCAGATTAAAGAACAGGAGGGTCCCAGCACAAGATGGTAAAAGAGAACAAAGGAAAGAAAAAAACGGAGGATCTGCCGAGAAAATGGGGCGCGATTACAGTCTCGCGTTGAAGTGTCCTCCTCGCGATTGCACTATTTATCAGCACGAGGGTCCACACACGTAGAGTCAAAAAAAAAAAAGAAAAAGAAAAAACGGAAAAAAAATTTGGAGTAGCCTGCCGAAGGTGAGGTCATTATGGCTCGTCTTTAGGTGTCGGCTGTATCTGCTGCGGGATAGTCTGGCATTAATGATAACTTAGGCTAAGCACGATTGACGTGATAAAAAATAGCGAAAATAAACGGAAAAAAAAATGGAGGAGGGTCTGTGCTGCTTGCTGAAGGATGTAGAGCGTTATGTGGGCGCCTTTAGTAGTGTTGCCTCAGCTCGAGGATAGGCGGTGCATTGATAGAGGAACGGATGGGTTCAGGTGAGCAGAGAGTAATGAAGATAATTCATTAAAAAACGAAAAAAAAATGAAAAAAACGGAGGAGCTGCGAAGATGAAGGGCATTAATGACGGATCGCCTTTTAGGTAAGTCATCCTCGAGGATGTACGTACATTGATTTAACAGGAACTGAGGGTAGCACAGGGCATGTTCGCGAGGACGTAAAAGAAAAAAGACCGGCTGTAGGAGGCTGGCCGGAAGATGCAGCCGATGTATGGCTCGCCTTTACAGTGTCCTTTAGCTCGGATGGCACGATGTAATAAAGGAACGGGGTGGGGGAGTCGAGGACAACGTGAAGGCGAATAACATAATGGAGTAAAAAAGCCGATCAAAAAAAAAATGGAGGAGGCATGCGCCGATAGGGAGGATGAGGCCATTGATTGGGTCAGGCCTTTAGGTTATCCTCCCCCAGGATATGTCGGTCATTTAACGAAAGACCGAGGTTAGCAGAGAAGAGACATTGTTATCTGGACTAAAGAAAAATAACAAAACATCGGCAGAAAGAGAAGAACGGAGGTTCCTGCCGAAGATGTGGCCGTTATGGCTCGCTTTAGGTGTCCTCCTTGAGAAAGCGTCATTTACAAGAACGAGGGTTAGCACAGTGTAAAAAAAACAGAAAAAAAATCGGAGGACCTACCGAAAGATGCGGTTCATTACGGCTCGCCTTTAAGTGTGCTCACCGGCGATAAGTTCCGATGTTTAATAAGAACGAGGGTCAGCAACACGTTAAAAAAGCACGGAAAAGAAAGACTCGGAGGGCCTGCAGAAGTTTGGAGCCGATTAGGCTGCAGCCTTTAGGGTCCTCAAGGAGGATAACGTCATTGAAGAGACGGAAGGGTCAGCACACGTAAAAAAAAAACGGAAAAAAATGAAGGAAGAGCCTCGACCTAAAGGATGAGGCCAGTTACGGCTGCGCCTGCGCTGCGCCTGTTCGGTGTCTCCTGCGGGATAAGGGTCATGTTTAAGAATGAGGGTTCCAGGCACAAAATAAAAAAAAAGGAAAAAATAAATACCCGAGGAAGCTGCCGAAGATCGGTGCCATTAATAGTCCTCTTGCGCTTAGGTTGGTCGCTCTCCTCTGGGATAGCGGTGATTGTAAAAGAACGAGGGATACCACAACGTAAAAAAAAAGAGAAGAAGACGAAAAAAACCACAGAAACAAAAATGAACGGAGGAGCCGTACCGAAGGAATGAGCCGATTCTGGCATCTTTAGGCTTCCTCCTCTGGATAGCGTAAATTAAAAAAAAAAAAAAAAAAAAAAAAAAAAAAAAAAAAAAGCAAGAAAGAAAAAAAACGGAGGTAGCCCTGGCGGATGATGGGGCTAATTACGGGCTCCGTTTAGGTGTCGCATCCCGGTGCGTATTGGAAACATTTAAAGCACGAAGGTCAGCAAAATGTATCTAGAAAAAAAGAAAAGAAAAAAAAACGCTCGGAAGAACCTGCCCGAAGAGCGGCCGAGTTACGGGGATAGCCTTTAAGTGTCCTCCTCACGGGATATAGATGCGTCCTTTAAATTTACGTTTGGTAGCACAGGACGTAAAAAAAAAAACGCCGAAAACACCAAAATAATAAGAAAAACGGAGGAGCCTGCCGAAGATGAGGCCGATACGGCTCGTCCTTGTGGTGTCCTCCCTAGGATAGCGTCATTTAACGGACGAGGGCCAGCACGACGTAAAAAAAAATTATATTTTAGTATATATTATTATATTATATAATTATAATTAGTACCGGGAGGAGGCTGCTCGAAGATGTGTACTCATTAGTGGTCTCTGCCTTTAGGATGTCTCTATAGCTCGGGATGGATCATATTTTATAAAACATGAGGAATCGGTCAACAGAACGTAAAAAAGAAAGGAAACGGCGGGAAGGAGCCCTTCGCTGAAGAATACGGGTGCGATTTAGTCTCGGCGTTTAAGTGTGTCTCTCGTCGCTGGAGCTATCGCAACAGGACGGAACTAATGCGGCGCATTCAGCACAGACGAGAAAAGAAAAAGAAAAAAGAAAGGAAAAAAAAAAAACCGAAAAAAATGGAGGAGCCGGCCGAAGATTAGGCCATTAAGGCCTGCGCTTTAGGTTTCCTCTAGGATAGGGGGACGTAAAATTTTTAAAGAAGAGGGCTCAGCACATACGGGAACAAAACAAGCGGGAAAATGAAAGTCGAAAAGAAATTGAAAATCAGAGCGAGTCCCTGCCGAAGATGGCAGAGGCCAGTACGGCTACGCCTTGTAGGGTGTCCTCGAGCCCTCGGAGATATGCCGTCATTGTAAGTAGAGCGATGGGGTCAGCACAGATGGAAAACATGAAAAAAAAACGGAGGACCTGCCGAAGATGAAGCCAATACGACTCGCCTTTAGGTATCCTACTCTGGATAGCGTAATTTAAAAAAAAAAAAAAAAAAAAAAAAAAAAAACAAATAAAAAGGAAAAAAACGTGGAAAAAAATGGAGGAGCCTGCCGAAATGAGAAGGCCATTGTCGGCGCGCGTTTAGGTGTCCTCCTCTGGGATGATGCGTCAACTTAAAGACGATCCGGTCTCAGCCATATCTTACGTAAAAAACATAACTAGAGAAAAGATAACCGGAGGGCATGCCAGAAGATGGGCCGATTACGGCTGCCTTTAGGTGTCCGCGCTCTGGGATATTGGTGTCATTTAAAGGACACGAGGGTCAGCCCGTAAATAAAAAAAAACTAGAAAAAAAAGTTGGAGGGCTGCCGGAATGGTGGAGGTCCACTGTTCGGCTCGCCTTTTGAAGGTTGTCCTTCTTCCCTCGGGATAGCCGTCATTTAAAGAACGAAAAAAAAAAAAAAAAAAAAAAAATAGGATAGAAAAAAAAAAAACTGTAGGAGCTTGCTGCCGTAAGATGCGGGGCTGTACGATGACGCTTTTATGTGTCCTTCTCGGTCGGGATAGCGTCATTTTATAGAACGAGGGTCAGCAAACATAAAAAAATAGAAGGACAAAAGACCGGAGGGAGCTCGCCGAAGATGGCCGGAGCATTCCTAGGGTGACATTTAGGTTCCTCCTACGGGATCGGTCGTCATTTAAGAGACCGGGGTCAGCACACTGAGCGGAATAACAAGATGGAAAAAAACCAGAAAAAAAAGCGAAGGAGCCTGCCGAAGATGAGGTCATTACGGCTACGCTTTCGGTGTCCTCCTCGGGGATAGCATCATTTAAAAAACGAGGTCATAGGGAGAGAGGAACCTAAGGTAATAAAAAAACAGGAGAGCTGCAAGAGGAGCAGCTATTACGCGGCTCGCCTTTAGGTGTACCTTTCGGATAGCGTCCATTTAAAGAACGAGGGTAAAAAAAAAAAAAGCTAAAAAAAAAGGAAGAAATAATCCGACGGAGCCTGGCCGAAGAATGGGTCCTTACGGCTCGCGTGTTAGGATGTCCTCACTAGGGTTATGCGTCAGTTTAAAAGAAGGGGGTCAGAGCAGACACTAAAAAAAAGGAATAATGAATACCAGGGAGGAGCCTGCGAAGATGAGGCCAGTACGGTTCACCTTTAGGTATCCGTCCCTGAGGATAGCGTCATTTAAAGAAACAGAGGTTTCATTCGACACATGTAAAGGCAAGAAAAGGGAAGAAAAAAACTAGGGGAAGGAGGACAGGCCTGCTGGTAAGATGGGGGCCATTTACGGCAGACGTGTTTAGGTGCTCCCTCGGGATAGAGCTCATTATAAAGAAACCGGGGTCACAGCGCAACCCGCAAAAAAAAAACCAGCTACTGAGCCATGACAATGAACTTGTCCAAAAGATGCGCCATATTACGGTCGCCTGTTAAGTGTGCCTCCGTCGGGCGATTCAGAACCGTGGAAGAATGTTCGGTGACGGTCAATCGATGTTATATTGAAGACGAGAGGAGTGCACAGGCAGGGGCACAGGAACGTAAAAAATAACGAAAAAAAAACGGAGGAGACCTGCCGTAAGATGACTTCATGATGGCTCGCGTACTTTAGGGTGTCTAGCCGGCGTCTCTAGAGGAATAGCGTCATTTTTTAAAGAACGAGGTCAGCACGAACGGAAAAAAAAAAGCGAAAAAACGGAAAAAAAATGAGAGGAGCCTGCCAAGATGAGACCATTACGGAGGCTCGCGGGCTTTAGATGGGTCGCCGTGGGGATTGATGTCCATTTAAAGAAGGACGGTCCAACGACAGACATAAAAAAATAGAAAATAAAGAAGCAGAAGAGCTCTGCCGAGACAGATGAGAGGAATTAATCGCGTTCGCATTTTGAGGTGTCCTTCGGATAGCGCCATCTCCCTCACACCAGAACGAGGGTAGCCGATCAGAAAATAAAATGGACAGAAAAGAGCTGTATGAGCCTGCGACGAGATGGGGGTGTCCATCTACGGCTTCGCATTTAGGTGCCGCTCCTGGGATAGAAGGCGTCTGAACTCTTGAAGAACGAGGTCAGCACAACATAAAAAATAAAGAAATACGCGGAAGGCCTCGCGAAACATGGCGCCCATTGACGGGCTCGCCGGGTATGTAGGTGTCCTCCTCGGAGTAGCGTCATTTAAAGAAGGCGGGGGTTCAGCACACACGGAAAAAAGAATGGAAAAAAAAACCGAGGAGCCTACCGAAGATAAAGCCATTACACTTCGCGTTTTGGTGTCCTCCACGGAATAACGTAATTTAAAAAAAAAAAAAAAAAAAAAAAAAAAAAAAAAAAAAAAAAAAAAAAAAAAATAAAAAAAAAGACCGGAAGGAGCAGCTGCCCGAAGATAGGCCATTCAGGGCTTCGCCTGTTGAGGGTGGTCTTCACAGCTAGGGGATAAAGCGGCATGTTAAAGGAACGAGGTTAGTCAGCCCCACACACGTAGAGAAAGAAAGAGTGGAAAAAAAATCGGACGAGCCTGCCAAAGATAAGACCATTACGCCTCGCCTATACGTGCCCTCCTCGGGAAAGCATCAATTAAAAAACAAAAAAAAAAAAAAAAAATTAAAATGAAAGAAGAAAAAAACTGGAAAAACGCCCAAAGAAAAGAAAGACTACGGAAGGAGGAGCCAGTTCTGAAGGATGAGCTCTTCAAATCGGCATACGCCTTTCGGTGTCCCTCAACTCCAGAGAATATAGACGGTCATTTAAAGGGGATGGTGTCGGATGTAAGGCTTGTAGCTACAAGGATCGACAACCGTATGAAAAAATGGGAAAGTGAAACATCGAGAAAAAAAAAAGACATAGGGCTGCCGCGTAAGATGAGGTCGGCATTACAGGTCTGGCGCTTTAAGGTTTGTTGTCCCGTCGGGGATCAGGAATTAAGCGTGTCATTTACGAGATGAGAGATTAATGGGTCCACATCAGCGTATAAAGAAAAAAGCACAAGCAAAAAGGAGGAGCGTGGGAAGATATACGTCAGGCATTTGCCTGAACGATGAGAGCGGATGGGTTATCGGCTGCTGCGGCCGACTTTTAAGTCGTCTCAGATGGGAAGGGCTGTCAGTCGTTAAATAGAACGGGGGTTCAGCACCAACGTAGAAGAAAAGAAGAAGAAAAAAAGGAAAAAACGGAGGGAGGCATAGACACGACAGTGAGGGCATTAAGGCGCTCAGGTTAAGGTGTGCCTTGATAGGGCTTAGGAGATAGCGGTCCTTTAAACAATAGTGAGCGATGGGTGAGGCACTAGGACTGTACAGATTAAGCGGAAGGCAATAAAATCGAGGACGCGTGCCCTGACGGAAGAATTGCGGCCATAGGCTACGGCGTCGCCTTGAGTAAGTGTCCCTCGGGTCTGGTGGATAGCATGGCATTAAGGAAACGAGGGATTCAACACAACGTGTAGAAGATATAAAAAAGAAGTCAAAAAACAAAACCGGAGGAACCTACCAAATATGAGGCCATTAAAGCTCACCTTTAGGAGTCCTCCACAGGATAGGCGTCATTTAATAGAGAGACGATGGTCGCTGACGTGACCGTAAAAAAGATCAACTAGAGAGAAAAAAAGCGGGAAAAAAAACCGGAGGAGCCTGACGAAAATGCACGGCCAAATTGACGGCTGGGCCTTTAGGTGTTCCTTCTCATCGGGATAGGCGTCAGTTTTAAAGAAAGCTGAAGCTTCATGATGATGAAAAAAAAAAAAAAAGACCGAAAAAAAAACGGAGAGGCCTCTGCCTGGAAGATGACGTGAATATGAATGGCAGTCGCCTCTATAAGAGTTCCTCACTCAGGATCAGCGTCATTGTTAAAGAAACGACGGTTCCAATCAACAATGAATAAAACTGGAAGGGAAAAACCGGGAGGGAGCTTGGCGGAAGTAAGATGAGGCCTTTACGGCTTGCGTTTAGGTGTCCCCCTCAGAATAGCGCCATTTAAAGAAAAATAAAAAAAAAAAAAAAAAAAAAAAAAAAAATAAAAGGAAAAACCCGAAAAAAAATGGTAGGGAGCCTGCCGAAGTAGAGTAGCATTCATGGCTCGCTTAAGTGTCCTCTGTCGGATAGCGTGGTCATTTAAAGAGGCCCGCTGCACAAAACGTAAAAAAAAAAATAGGAAAAAACCAAAGGAGCCTCGACCGCAAGGATGAGAGATTTGACGGCTTTTCGCTTTCGAGTGTCCTCTCGTGGAGTAGGCCAGTTTACAGAGAGGAGTTAGCTTCATAGCGTAAAAATGGAAGAATAAAATTTTTTTTTATGTTTGTGGTGATGAGGATGAGGATATTATGGCTCGCCTGTAGTTGTCCTCCTCGGGATAGCGAAAAATAAAAAAAAAAAAAAAAAAAAAAAAAAAAAATTAGAAAAGATAAATAAGAAAAAAAAAAAAAAAACGGAGGAGCCTGCTGAAGAGGTGGTGCGCAATTGCACGGGCTGCGCGTGTTAAGGTTCTCCGGCTTGGGGATTGCGACATTTAAAGAACGATGGGCGGCACAACGGAAAGAAAATGGAAAAAAACCGGCAAGGAGCCGTGCCTGAAGATTGAGTCAATTACGGCTGCCTTTAGTATCCCTGAGGGATAGGGCGTCATTTAAGTAGAATGGCGAGGGGATTCAGCATAACGTAAAAAAAAAAGCTAGATATAAAAACGGAGGCAGCCTGCCCGGAAGATCAGCGCCGATTACGGATGCCGCCTTTATTGTCGCTTGCGTAAGGATAGGGTCATGTAAAGAACTAGGGTCAGGACAACGTAAGAAAAAAAAGGGAAACAAAAAATGCGGGAGGAGCCAACGCCGAAGATGGTGCCATGATGTCTCGCGTTTAGGTGTCTTACTCAGGATAGCGTCTTTTAAAAAACGAGAGCGTCAGACACAGGGACTAGAAAAAAAGAGAAAAAAAATAAGGGACAAGAACGCAGAAAAAAACG
Organism: Arachis monticola; assembly: GCA_003063285.2. Classification (NCBI taxonomy): domain Eukaryota; kingdom Viridiplantae; phylum Streptophyta; class Magnoliopsida; order Fabales; family Fabaceae; genus Arachis; species Arachis monticola. The sequence continues at coordinate 10,918 of QBTX01002085.1, forward strand.
AAAGGAGGTGTGCTGAGAGAGGATTAACGGCTCGCTTTGGCGTGTTCCCTTCCTCAGGATAGCGTCATTCAAAAAACAATATAATAAAAAAAAAAAAAAAAAAAAAAAAAAATACCGGAAAAAAAACTAGGAGCTGCCGAAGATGGGCAATACGGCTGCGCCTTGTAGGGTGTCCTCCTCGGGCATAGCGTGGATTTAACCTAGATGATTGAGGGTCAGCACAGACCTATAAAAAAAAGAAAAAAAAGAGGAAGAACTGCGAAGTAGAAGCATTGACGGCTCGCCGTTTAAGTGTCCCGCGTCGGGGGATAGCGTATATTAAAGAACGAGGGTCAGCACAGTGAAACGGGGACAGAAAAAAGAAGTAAAAAATGAAATCAACGGGAGCAAGGGCTACCGGAAGGAGTGAGTGCCGATTCGAACGGGGAATGCGGGCCGTATACAGAGAGGGCGTGGTCGCTGACGTGCCGAGGCGGTTGTGGGAGGTATGGACGCCTTGACACCGCTGCTGGGGGGAGGAAGAACCGAGTGGGTCTAGCACAGACGTACAATAAAGGTAACAGAGGAAAGAAAGAACTGGAGGAACCTGCCGAAGATGGGTCCATTACGGCTCGCCTTTAAGGTGTCCCCAGGATAGCGTCAGCATGTGCTAGAGACGGAAGGGTCCAACGAGTGAGCAAAGGTTAGAAAATAATGAAGAAATAAGAAACAATAAAACCCGGAGGAGCCTGGACCGGAAGACTTGAGCGGCCATGTAGAGGCTCGGCCTTTGTGGTGTCCTCTGGATAGCGTCCTTAAAAGAACGAGGGTCAGCACGACGTAGAAAAGAACAATAGAAAAGAAGAAAAAAGCGGAAAAAACTGGGAGGGAGCCCTGAGCGAAAGATGAGGCGATTACGGCTCGGCTTTAGGTGTCCCTCCCGGGACAGCGTCATTTAAAAAAAAAAAAAAAAAAAAAAAAATAAGAACAAAGAAAAAAAACAGAAGGAGCGCCTGGTGGAAGTTGGGCAATTATGGCTTGCCTTTAGGTGCCTCCTCAGGATAGCCAAATCACTTTAGCAGAACTAGGGGTCGGCACGACGTGAGTACAAAAAAGCGGAAAAACCGGAAAAAAAGATTGGAGGGAGACCTGCTGTATTAGATGAGTGCACGGCTAGGCCTCGTTTAGGTTCCTCGTTGGGATACTACGGCGTCATTTAACGAACCGAGGGTCACACAGACGTAAAAAGAAAGAAGAAATAGAGAAGTAAAAAGGAAAAAAAATTTTTTTTCTTTTTTGAAGATGAGAGAGAAAAACACAACGGAGGAGCACTGACCGAAGATGAGAGCCGGATACGGCTCGCTTTTTTAGGTTTCCTCCTCGGGAGAGCGTTATTTAAAGAACATTGGGTGCAGCACAACGTGACAAAAAAGAAAACCAAAAAAAAACCGAGGGAGGAATGTGGCGAAAGAGTCGGCGGCCATTACGACGTCGCCTTTAAGGGTCTCCGGGTCAGCGGATAGTGCGCTCGCCATTATACAGCACAAGCTGGTCAGGAGAGACGTAAAAGAAAAGCAGAAAGAAAGAACGATAAAAAAAAAAAAAAAAAAAACCGAAGATGAGGCCATAAAAGCTCGCCTTTAGGTGCCTCATCGGGATATAGAACGGGCGTCATTGCGCTAAAGATCGAGCATGCGGATCGGGTAGAGGGGACAACGGGTATTATAAGAATCAGATAGCGCGGAAAGAAAAAACTGGAGGAACCTGCCTGAAGATCTGCGCAGGCCGTTAAGGCTCAGCTTGTAGGGAGAGGATGTGGCCCACAGTCGCAGGGAGTAGGCGGGTCATTGGGTAGAGAGAACGAGGTGTCGCAACACGGGGAGGGGTAAAAATAAAAAAATAGATAAAAAAAGTCAAAAGGCAACCGAAGTGAGAGGAGGCCTGCTGGAAGAGCGGAGCCATCCGCGGTGCGGGGGGAGATGGGTGAGCTGGTGCCGCGGGCCCGTTCAGGAAGATAAATAGCGTGGTCTCGGTTCTGGAAGTAGCGTCATTTTAAAGAAAGAGGGTCGGCACAACGTAAAAAAAAAAAAAAAAAAAAGTGCGAAAAAAAAAAAAGACACAAAGAGCCCTCGCAAGATTGGGGAGCGGATTACGGCTCAGATTTTTAGGTGTCTCTCTAGGAATAGGCGTGATTTAAAACGGGGTTAGTGCACAATTAAGAAAAAAAAAACGCAAAATAAAAGCGGAGGAGCTTGCAGAGGATGAGGGCAGTTACGAACTCGCGGCTTTAGGGTGGTCCCGTACGGCTCGCGGGTAATGAGTCGGGTTGCATGTTAAAGAACATGGCGCAAAACGTAAAAAAAACCGGGAAAAAACACCGGAGGAACCTACCGAAGATGACGCCATTAGGCTCACCTTTAGGTGTAATCCTCGGGATAGCGTCAAAAAAAAAAAAAAAAAAAAAAAAAAAAAAAAAAAGTAAATAAAAGAAAAAAGAAGAAGAATAAATGGGGAGGAGCCTATCCGGAAGATGAGGCCGAACTAGTGGCGTCACGCTTTTAGGTGTCCACCTCGGGAAGCATCATTTAAAGAACGAGGTCAGCACAACGTAAAAAAAATGGAAAATGAAAGCGAAAAAAAAAAAACGGAGGAGCCTGCCGAGGAAGAGGCCATTATGGTCGCGTTTTTGGGTGCCTGCTCCTCGGGTTGGCGTCATTTAAAGAACAGTGTCAGCACAACTAAAAAAAAGCCGGAAAACGAACGCGGAAGAACCTGCGAATGATGGCGGCCGTATGACTACGGGCTCGCCTTTGAAGTGGTCCTGCTGATGCTCGGGGAAAGCATCATTTACAGAACGAGGGTCAAGCACACGTAAAAAAAAAAGAAGAGAAAAAGAAAAAAATGAGGAGCTACCGAAGATGAGAGCATTACGGCTCGCGTTTAGGTGTCCTCGTCAGAATAGCGTCGTGCAATTTAAGGAATGAGGGTCGGCACAACGTAAGAAAAAAAAGACCAGGAAAAAAACAGAAGAGAAGAGTGCTGAAGATATTCGTGGCCATTACAGGGTCTGGTAGTGGATGCCTTTAAGTGTCCTTCTCGGGATAAAGTCATTTAAAAAAAAAAAAAAAAAAAAAAAAACGTAAAAATAAAAAAATAAAAAAAATAAAAAAAAAAAACCAGAGGAGCCCTGCCGACAGAAGGCGAATTATGCCTCGTCTTTAGGTGTCCTACTCGAAATAGCGTCATTTAAAAAAAAAAAAAAAAAAAAAAAAAAAAAAAAAAAAAAAAAACCAGAAGAGACTGCCGAAGATGGGGCCAATACGCCTCGGGTATAGGTGTCCTGCTCGAGATAACGTCATTTAAAAAAAAAAAAAAAAAAAAAAAAAAGAAAAAAAGCAGGGAAAAAAAAACTAAAGAAAAAAAACGGAGGAAGGCCCTGGCCCGGAGGCAGGATTGACGGTTCATGTACGCGGTCGGATAGGTCGTCTTGCTCATGGGAAGTAGTCGCGCGTCATAAAAGTAGGGGGTCATGCACACGTAAAAAAAAAAGAAATAAATAGAGAGGAGCGCCTTGGCCTGAAGGACTGATGCCATTTACGTCTCGTCGCTTTAGTGGGTCCTCCTCTGATCTAGGCGTCATTGTAAAGAATGAGGGTCATCGCAACGTAAAAAAAAAAAAGAGGAAAATCGGAAAAAAAGCCGAAGAAAAAAACTGAAGGCCTACCGGAGAGATCGAGGCCAAAATGGGCATCAGCCTTTTAGGTGTCCTCCTCGGGATATGGTCATTTAAAGAAGGAGGGTCGACCAATGAAAAAAAAAGGAAAAAAAAACGGAGGACTGCCATGCCGAAAATCGGGGCCATTTACGGCTTGCTCCGTTAGTGTGGTCCCCCTGGGGAGATTGCATCATTGAAGAAGAAGCAGAGGATCACACATCTAAACGTCCAAAAAGAAACACAAAAAAAGAAAAAGAAAAAAAGGCGAAAGAAACCTGCCGAAGATGATGCCAATACGGCTCGTTTAAGTGTCCTCGAGTCGGGTATAGCGTGCATTAAATAACTTTAGCTAACGCACTAACTACTAAAAAGGGAATGAAAAAATGAGAAAAAAATGGAGGCTGCCGAAGTGAAGGGTGGACATCGTATGGGCTCGCTTCTGTTAGGTGGTACCTCCCGCAGTGATAGGGTCATTAAAAAGAACGAGGGTCAGGACAGGACGTAAAATACAAAAACGAAAAAAAAACCCCGGAAAAGAAAACGGAGGCGTCCTGCCGAAGTTGAGGGCATTACGGCTCGCCTTTGGTGTCCTCCTCAAGATAACGTCATTTAAGAGAACGTCATGGTCAGCACAACGTTCAAAAAAAAAAAAGTACAGTAGAGTGCTTGGCGAAGATGAGGCCATTGGGGCTCGCCTTTAGGTGTCCTCCTCGGGATGGCGACATTTAAAGAACGAAGGAAAAAAAAAAAAGGATAATGAAAAAAACGGAAAAAAAACTGGAGGAGCCTGCGAGGATGAGGCCATTAATTGGCTCTCGCTTGTAGGTGTCATGTCAGGAGCGCTCTCGCTGGCAGCATTCCCTCTTGGCTTAGGAATACTGCGTGAGTTTATAAGAGTAGGGTTAAGGCGAAACGTAAAAAAAAGAAAGACCGGAGGAGCCCTGAGGCCGAAGATAGAGGCCTTTTACGTGCGTCGCGTATATGAGGTGATCTCCTCGGGAAAGCGTCATTTAATGAATGAGAGTCATCACGACGTAATAAAAACCGGAAAAAAAAGAGCCGGGAGGTGCCTGCAGAAGAAATGGAGCGCATTAAGGCTCATGCCTGTCTAGGTGTCCTCTCAGGATAACGTGCATTGCAAGAGAACGAGGGTCAGCACAGGAATGAAGAAAAGAAGAAAAATATCGGAGGAGGCTGCGAAGGGATCGCGTGCCATTAAGCTTTCAGCGCTTTAGTGGGTGCAGCACATCAGGATACGCGGCGCATTTAAACGACGAGGGTCAGCACAACGCAAAATAAAAGAGAAAACCGGAAAAAAACCTGAAAATCGTAAAAAGACGGAGGAGCCCCCCCACCCCCCCGCTAACCACCCGATAAAGGATTGGAAGGCGGGTCCATTTTTTCTGGCATGTCCTTTAGGGGCTCCTCTGGATAGAAATCATTTAAGGAAGAACGAGGGTGCACGAAAATGAAAAAAGAAAAAAGATGACGGAGCCTGCCGATGATGAGGACATTACAGCTCACCTTTAAGTGTCCACCTCAGGATAGCATCATTAAAAGAAAGAGGGAAAAAAAAAAAAACACACACACACAAAGAAAATGAAAAAAAAAGACGCGGGAAGAACCTGCGCGATGAAGTGCGGCGGAGTAGGTCCCCTTTAAGTGTCCTCTCGGGAAAGCGTCATTAAAAAAAAAAAAAAAAAAAAAAAAAGGAAGAAAAAAACGGAAAAGACCGGAAAAAAAAGATATAAACGGTAGCTTGGGAGCATTGCCGAAGAGGGAGGCACATTATGGGTTTGCGCTTTTAGGGTGTCTGCTTTCAGGGATAGGCGTCATTTAAAGATGAGGGTCAGGCGTACAAGTAAAAAAAAACGAAAAAAAGAAACCGGAGGGGCCTGCGCGAGGAATGAGGGCCAATTGAGGCTTCGCTTTTAGGTGTGCCTCTCGGGATGGCAGTCAATTTAAGAGAACGAAGGGTCAGCTACAGATAGTAGATAAAAAAAAAAAAACCGGAGGAGCCTGCTGAAAGGGACTGGGGCATTCGGTCTGCGTTTTAGTGTCCTCACTGAAGGATGTGCCGTCAAATTGTAAAGAACAAGGGGTAGACTTGACGAAAAAAGAAAGAAAAAAAGAGGGAAAAAAAACAAAAAATGGAGTGCTGCCGAGATGAGCGTTTGGGCCCTTCGCCTTTACGGATGTCGATGCTCGAGGAATAAGGGTTATTTAAAGAACGAGGGCGTCAGCACAAGACGTAAATGCGGAAAAATAAGATCGGGCTAAAAAAGACATAGGGAGCTGCCGAAGATGAGGCAGTTACGGCTCGCCTTTTAGGTGTCCTCATCTGGTGAAATGCTAGCGTCATTGTAAGAACGAGGGTCAGCAACACGTTGGAAAGGAAGGAGTGAGAAAGAAAACGCGAGGAGTCCGTGACCGAAGAGCTGGGGCGGTGGTAGCGAGTGCTCGCGCGGTAGTTAGCTCTGGTGTCTCCTCGGGATAACGTCAAATAAAGAACGTTGCGTCAGACAGATGCAAAAAACAAAGGAGAAAAAACTGGAAAAAATGGATAGGAGCCTGCGGAAGATGAGTCCATTATGGCTCGCGTTTTGGTGTCCTCCACGGGATACAGTGTCAGTTTAAAGAACGAGGTCAGACAATAAAAAGAAATAACTAAGGAAAAAGAAGCTGGAGGAGCTGCGAAGGTGAGCGCATTTCTGGGCTCGCCTTTAGGTGTCCTTCTCGCGATAGCATCATTTTGTACAAAAGAACGAGGGTCAGCACATTGAAAAAAAATGGAAGAAAATTTTTTTTTTATGTTATTATGTTGTAATATGTTTTTTAGGTGTTTTTAGGTGTCCTCCTCGGGAAGGCGTCATTTAAAGAACGAGGGGCCCAACAACATAGAAAAAAATGAGGAAAATACCGGAGGAGCTTGCGAAGATGCGCCATTCAGACGTCTGTTTCGCATTGTAGGCTGTCGTCCTCCTCGCGATTAATAAGCAATCGCGCATTATAAAGAGGTGAGGGTCACCACAAGAGAAAGAAAAGAGACTAGATAAAAAAAAACGGTAGAGGCCCTGCCAAAGATCAGGCTATTACGGCTCGCCTCTGGGTGTACTTTGGCTCGGGATAAGGGCGTTGAGTGTAAGAACGAGGTGCAATCACAACGTAAAAAAAGGAAGAAATTACGGAGGGAGCCTGCGAAGATGGAGCGCTATTACGGCTCGCGCCTTTAGGTGTACCCTCAAGATAGCAGCTCATATAAAGAACAAGTGTCAGCAAACAGGAGTAAAAAACATAGAGAAAAATTTTTTTTGAAAGAAAAAAAAATACCGGAGAAGCTTGCCGAAGGACGTGAGGCTCGATTATGGGCACGCTTCGTATAGTAATCAGCCTTTCATGTGTCCTCTTGGGATCGGCGTTATTATAAGAGACGAGGGTAAGCAAGTAAGTAAAGAGAAAGAATAATGGAGAAACAAAACGAAGATAGAAAAGAATAATGTGGAGCCTGCCGAGATGAGGCTATTACGGTACCTTGTACGGGTGTAACTCCCTCGGATACGGTCAGATTAAAGAACGACTCGTCAGCACCGACGTAGCAAAAAACGACGGAAAAAGAAAAAACACTCGAGTAGCCTGCAAGAAGGATGGGCCAATTACGGCGTCGCGCTTTAGTGTGCCTCCTCGGATAGTGGTTCTATTTAAGAACGAGTGGTCAGCACACATAAGAACATAGACAAAAATTTTAATAAAAAAAAAAAACGGGAGGAGCTTGCCAGGAAAGATGGGCCGTTAAAGAGCTCGCCTGTTAGGTGGTCGCTCACATCGGGGAGTACGACTGGAGAGAGCGTCATTTCAAGGAGAAGGGTTAGCACAACGTAACAAGAAAGAAAGTAACAATATACCAGAAACGGAGGGCCCAGTGCGAAGTGAGCTATTACGGCTGCCCGCCTTTAGGTGTACTCCTGCAGAGCTCATGCGTGCTAAATTAAAGAACGAGTGTCATCACAACGACGTTAAAAAAATCCAGAAAAACTGAAAAGAAAGACTGCGGGAAGGGAAGCCTGCCCGAAGGAGAGGGCCATTACGGCTCGCTGTTAGGTGTCCTCCTCGGGGATAGCGCGCTGCATTTAAAGAATGAGGGGTCAGCACGTAGTGAAAAAACGGATACAAAACCGGCGAAAAAAAATGGAGTAGGGAGCCTGCAGAAGATGAGTCCCTTACGGCTCGCCTTAGGTTTCCTCGGGCGGATAACTGAGAGTCATTTATAGAACGAGGGTTAGCACAACTTGTATTAATATATAGTGTAATTTCGGAATAATATATTATCTGTATATTAAATTTATAGTATGTATTGGGCGTCCTGATTTGTATTTGTTTTTTTTTTTGTGTGTTAGTTGTTTAGGTTCTGTTTTTGCCTTTTTTTTTATGGTTGTTCTCTCTTTTTTTTTTTTTTCTTCTTCCTCGGGATTTATTGTTTTTTTTTGTTTTTTGTCTTTTTTATTATGTTATTTTATTTGGGTTCCTGTCTAATCTGTATATATATATATTATGGATATATAAATTTTTTTTTTATGTTTTTTTTTATACTAATATTATATTATGTATGTGAGTGTCGCTGTATGAGATGCATTCGGCTTCGCTTTAGGTGTCCTCACTCGGGATATTCGTTCGTTTATTATTTAAGAAGAGGGTCGCATACAATATAATATTATTAATTAATTTTTTTTTATAATAAAATAAAATAGGTCTTTATGTATGATTGTTATTCCTATGGGATATGTATGTAGGCAGTGTTGTTACAGGCTTCGTGCGTTTAGTGTGTTTCTTTTCATCGGTGGTATAGGTCTCTATATGTAGAGTAACTGGAGGGTTCGGCATATGTTACGTAAAAAAATATACGTTCGCTGAAAAAGAACTCGGAGTGTAACTCCTACAACTATTATTTGTAGGGCCATTTATTGGTTCGCTATTTTTTTAGTGGTCTCCTCTCTCGGAATATGCGTCCTTTTAAAGAACGAGTTGGCTATTGCACATGACGTAAAATTAAATAAAAGATAATACAAAACGGAGTGATATGTCCTGCCAATATTGATTGTGTCTCTATTAGTCTTCGTCTTAGGTGTGTCGTTCTCATGGGTATTATTGCTGTTCATTTTAATAAATGTATGTTGTCAGTCTTATATTGGTAATTATTATTTATTTCTGTATTATATTATATTAATTTTTTTTAATAAAATCAATTTCTCTTGTCTAATATATTTGATTATGGCCAGTTTACTGGCTCGCCTTTTGTTATGGTGTTCCATCTCTTTGGGATTTGGCGGTCATTTTAATATTTGAATTCGTTAATGGTGTCAGTACATACTTTGATCTAGTAAAGTGAAACAAATATTATTAATATTATTCCGTGTTATTTTGTAGTCTTGCTGTATTGATGTTTTATGTGTCTCTTATTATTTTTTCTTTGTGTTTGCTATATGTGTGTCACTCTCTTTGTTATTTTGTTGTTTTCAGTAAGGCGTCATTTAAAGACACGGAGGGTCAGACGTGACGTTAAAAAAAAAAAGAGAACCGGAAAAAGAAGCCTGAGGGACCCTGTCCGCAAGGAATGAGGCCGAATACGGCTCGGGCGTCTTAGGTGTCCTCGCCTCATGGATAAGCGGCGCATTTGAAGAACGAGGTTCAGCACAACGTAAAAAAAAATAAAAAAAATTTAAAATTAATATAAAAATGAGAGAAAAAAGCAGAAAAAAAGAACCGGTAGGAGGCCCTGCCGAGATGACGAAGTACGGCTGTGCCTTTGTGTCCTCCTCGGTTTAGGGTCATTTAAAGAACAGAGGTCAGCAAACTTAAAAAAAAGTAAAAAAGTAAAGAATAAAAACGCGAGGAGCCTGCTGAAGAACTCAGAGGGCCTATTTACGGCTCGCCGTTTAGGTGTCTCCTTAGGGATACGCGTCATTTTACTAAAAAAGCGACTCGTCAGCGAAGCGACAACGTAAAAAAAAAAAAAAACGAAGGGAGCCTGGCCGAAGAGCAGGCTGTCGGGCTCGCGTTTAGGTGTCCTCTTCGGGGGAAGCGTCATTTAAAGAACGGAGGGTCTAGCCAACGTAAAAAAACGAAAAAAAAAAACGCGGAGGCGTGCATGAATAAGAGTCATCTCTTATGCTCTAGTTGTTTCAAGCAATTATTCACATTTTATAATAGGGTCTTGATACACTTTTTTTTACGTTGTGCTGACCCTCGTTCTTTAAATGACGCTATCCCGAGGAGGACACCTAAAGGCAAGACGTAATAGCCTCATCTTCGGCAGCCTCCTCTATTTTTTTCGGTTTTTTTCCGTTACTTTTTTTTTACGTTGTGCTAACCCTCGTTCTTTAAATGACGCTATCCCGAGGAGGACACCTAAAGGCGAGCCGTAAGGGACTCATCTTTGGCAGGCTACTCCATTTTTTTTCCGGTTTGTTTCCGTTTTTTTACGTTGTGCTGACCCTCATTCTTTAAATGACGCTATCCCGAGGAGGACACCTAAAGGCGAGCCGTAATGGCCTCATCTTCGGCAGGCTCCTCCGATTTTTTTTCAGTTTTTTCTGGTTTTTTTTTACGTCGTGCTGACACTCGTTCTTTAATTGACGCTATCCTGAGGAGTACACCTAAAGGCGAGCCGTAATAGCCTCATCTTCGGCAGGCTCCTCCGTTTTTTTCTGGTTTTATTTCGTTACTTTTTTTTTTACGTTGTGCTAACCCTCGTTCTTTAAATGACGCTATCCCGAGGAGGACACCTAAAGGCGAGCCGTAAAGGCCTCATCTTCGGCAAGCTCCTCCGTTTTATTCCGGTTTTTTTTTGTTTTTTTTATTGTGCTGACCCTCGTTCTTTAAATGACGTTATCCCGAGGAGGACACCTAAAGGCGAGCCGTAATGGCCTCATCTTCAGCAGGCTACTCGAGTTTTTTTTCGGTTTTTTCCTGGTTTTTTTTTTTACGTCGTGCTGACAGTCGTTCTTTAATTGACGCTATCCCGAGGAGTACACCTAAAGGCTAGCCGTAATAGCCTCATCTTCGGCAGGCTCCACTATTTTTTTTATCTTGTTTTTTTTCATTATTTTTTTTTTACGTTGTGCTTACCCTCGTTCTTTAAATAACGCTATCCCAAGGAGGACACCTAAAGGCGTGCCATAATGGCCTCATCTTCGGCAGGCTTCTCCGGTTTTTTTTTCAGTTTTTTTCTGGTTTTTTTTTTACGTTGTGCTGACACTTGTTCTTTAATTGACGCTATCTTGAGGAGTACACCTAAAGGCGAGCCGTAATAGCCTCATCTTCGGCAGGCTCCTCCGGTTATTTCTTCCTTTTTTTTTACGTTGTGCAGACCCTCGTTCTTTAAATAACGCTATCCCGAGAAGGACACCTAAAGGCGAGCCGTAATAGCCTGATCTTTGGCAGGCTCCTACGGTTTTTTTTATCTAGTTTCTTTCTTTCGTTGTGGTGACCCTCGTTCTTTAAATGACGCTATCCCGAGGAGGACACCTAAATGCGAACCGTAATGGCGCCATCTTCGGCAAGCTCCTCCGGTTTTTCCTTCTATTTTTTTTATGTTGTGCTGGCCCTCGTTCTTTAAATGACGCTATCCCGAGGAGGACACCTAAATGCGAGCCGTAATGGCCCCATCTTAGGCAAGCTCCTACAGTTTTTTCTTCCATTTTTTTTAAGTTGTGCTGACCCTCGTTCTTTAAATGACGCTATCCCGAGAAGGACACCTAAAGGCGAGCCGAAATGGCCTCACCTTCGGCAGGCTCCTCCAGCTTTTTTTCTAGTTTTTTTTTTACGTTGTGCTGACCCTCGTTCTTTAAATGACACTATCCCGAGGAGGACACCAAAACGCGAGCCGTAATAGTCTCATCTTCGGCAGGCTCCTCCATTTTTTTCCAGTTTTTTTCCTTTTTTTTTATGTTGTGCTGAGCCAAGTTCTTTAAATGACGTTATCCCGAGGAGGACACCTAAACGCGAGCTGTAACGGCCCCATCTTCGGCAGGCTCCTCCGTTTTTTTTCTCATTTTTTTCCATTGTGCTGACCCTCGTTCTTTAAATGACGCTATCC